>CAJGYO010000232.1:0-155775 GCA_904845875.1 Miscanthus lutarioriparius
GTTACTAAAAAGTCATGTTTTAATGTTTATTGCATATACCATTAGTCAAGTTATAAGATCATGGTTGTGATTAAGCACTAGCAAAAACTATCCCATGCAATATCCCAAAGGTATCAAGGTACAAGTTATCAAATATCTAGGATATCCTATTTGGCAACAAGGTAGACACATGCAATATGAATTAAGTGTTTAAATGTGAATAGGTAACAAGGATGGTCCCATGCTATACTTGTCTTAACTTGCTTTTCCCCCAAAGCAATATGCTCAAAAGCCTTTAGTATTTCACTTTCAATCTTCTGCTTCCAATTCTCAGCTTCTAGTCTTCAGAGAACTGCTTCTTAATCACCACGTAAACCTCACCGATTGACTAAACCATATATCACCACACAAACATCCACACATGGCATACACATAAGAATATATGAGAACAATACATCAATCATAGAAAAATAAGTAAAAGAGTTTGAAACACGATTCTACGCATCGTTATGGACACACAGTCGCGAGATGCACGCTAATCGAAGCTATGGTTCAAAAGTTACAACTACCGAGAGATTTGCCTAATACGTGGAAAAGAAAGCTATATGCTTCATTTATGTTAACCATATGAATTCATATATAAAAGATATTTTATAAATAATATAGATTAAATTAAGTCAATTTTAGATTTAAATTATAAAACCAAACTAAAACAAATCATATTTTATGTATAAAACCTAGTTGCATAATCATTAATCAAGATATGATTTAAACCATGATTTTTATGAAATAGTAATATAGTAAACATCATTACTAATGAGTCGATCTCGTCGTTATGAAACAAACGCAACTTGAACAGACTATTTCGGTGTTAAAATGAATAAGTTATGATTTAAACAAGTTTTACTTTGGTTAATTAATAGATTAAATCTACTCATGAATTTCAAGTGTTGAAAACATGCCTAACAGTTGTATAAACATGTAGAAAACGTAAATACGATCCTAACGCAATTCGAATGGGTCAAATCGAACTTAAAACGTAAAAGTTACGCATGAAATAAGGTGTAATGACATTTCTGTAATTTATTAAATTCAAATTTGAATTAAAACAATTAAAAATCTGAATTTAAACGGATTTTGGACTGGGCATACTATTTCTAGAAAACACAGGGTCTAAAGTGAATAAAAATAGGACTGAAATGTAATTGGTTTGAACTAGAACGGACTGCGGGTTGATTCACTAAAAATCGAGGGGTTGTTTTGTAAAACAGGCGTGGCTGACCGCGTGTTGACCGTGGCTGTTGACTCATCCGACACGTGGCGGCTGCTGGTTGGCGCGGTGCACCATGGTGGACCGGTCATGTACTGAATAGGTACGTTTTAATCTCAACCGTTCACCTAAGATCTAACGGCGCTGGTTCGTAGGCACGGAGGGATCGCCGGGGAAGACACAACCGACGGCGGCGCCATGGGTGCCGACATGCCAAACTCGCCGGTGACACCGGTACGGGGGACTTCGGCCACCCTAGACCAATCTGAGGGCACCTAGATGATCTACAAGTAATCGCGAACACATTCGGATGAAAACCGAGAGCAAGGGTCGCGCTGGAGTGGCGTCCCGCGGTGGCGCCATGGCCGGCGGCTCGGATGCTCGGTGTTACTACGTCCTAGTGCGCTAAACTACGAATGGATGGCACGGGAAGGCGGAGGAGCTCACCGTGAGTCGTCAGGAGGGAAGCGCAGCGTTCGGGGTGGTCTCCGAGGCACGGTTCGTCGGCGGCGGCGGCTGGAGAGAGAAAGAGAGGGCGGGTGAGAGGTAATCCGGGCAAAATAGGGCCAAAACTGAGAGATGGCGGTACCTATGGGCGCGTTGGGTCATGGCGGAGCTCCGAGGCGCGTCGGCGATGAGATTCAAGGCACCGGAACAACGAATCGCGGCGGCGTTGGCGAGCGTGAGCGCGGACAGAGGAAAGGGGAGAAGGAGCGCTCGGTTCCATGCTTTATAGGCGGCAGGCACTTGCAGTAAAAGGAAGGGGAGCGAGGGCGCAGTGATTACGGCGCCTTCCATGCGGGGGCGCCGGCGCGGTGGCTTGCCATCGTTGCAGCGCCATTACCGGGAGCAAGAAAGGAAGGAGGCGCGCGGGGAAGGAAAGGAAAGAAATGGGGAAGAAAGGAAGGGAGATGGCGGCTAACGGGTGGGGACGGCTGAATGGCGGGGCCAGTAGCGCAGCGGGAGGGAGGGACAGCGCGTGCGGGCGGCTAACGCGCGGGCCAAGGCGCTGAGCTGGCTGCGCGAGCGCGTGCGGTGCGCGCGGAGCGGGCCGGGGTGCTGGGCCGCGCGGGCGAGTTGTGCGGAGCAGGCCAGCGCGGGATGGGCCGCGCGCGGGAGCAGGGGAGAAAGGCTGGGCCGCCAGCGGTGGGCCGAGGCCGGGAAGAGGAGGGAGGAAAAGGGCCGGCCAATTCCTGTGTTGGGCTGAAAAGGGAAGAAAAGAAGTTTTTCAAATAAAAATCTCTTTTCTATTTTTAGTTTTCAAATCCAAATTCAAATGTAAACCAAATGCAAATTCAAATAGAGTTTTGAATATACCTTTCAATTCCAATAAAAGTGAGCAAATTTTAGTAAGTTTTCAAAAATAATTTATACAACTTTTAAATTCTTTTATTTCCTAATTTTCTTTTCTTTCCTTTCTATTATTTTAAAGCCATTTTTAATTTCATTTCAAGAGCATTTTAACCATTTTGACTTTTCAACTAAAACCACTCAACCAATAAAATCAAATGCAATGGCATGTATGCTCAAACATGTTGCTACCTTATGATGTATTTTAAATTAATGAAAATTTTTATTTTCCTATATTTCATGTGCACAAAATTCATAAATAAATCATTTTAACTCTATTTCAAAAGAGGCAATTTTTAGGGTGTTACAGGTCGGGTCTCGCTCGGGGGCTGGCAAGAGGGTCTATTCGATAGACATTCTCGATGCCCGACCCCTTTCTTGTGCTAAAACCTAGAGGTAAGGTGTGCGGAAACAAACTCTAAGTAAAACTGGTCGGACCGCTAGAAACTTGCGCCCTAGCGGCTACGGCGTTTCTGCTCACTAGCGTGATCAGAGTTTTTTCCCCGCACCCTGAGCTTTAGCCTTCGCCTTCCCTAGAAGGATTTGGAGGGACCCACCGGTGGAATCTCCATAGAGGAGAGGCTGGCAGGTCGTCCAGGTCGGTCGGACGGCTCGGGCCGCTGCCGAGAGATGGGTAAGGAGAAGTGGGATGCCCCATGCAGGTTACGCCAGCTCTGCCATGAACGTCAGACCTGGACCCCACACGGACATATCCGGTAAGAGCTCCCCAAACCCATCACTCGAGTCATCGAGGTAACTTTACCAACCCCACTTTTCTCTTCCATTGCATAATCATTCATTCATCCATTCTCATGCATGCATTCATACATTCATTCATTCATTCATCCTTTCATCCATACATTCAACCCATACATCCAAGCATTGCATATGCAATTGCTACATCATAATGCTTCGCATCGCGTCATGAAGCGGTAGTCGTCTCATTTGATATGAGCGGCGACCGACCGAGATTCGAAGGCTGGCCTGCGAAGGGCTTGAGGCCGCCTCGCGTCAAACAGAGCTAGGGGAGAAAAACATAGATGAGCCCCAATGGCCTTGCCCGACTCTGCTCAGAAGCGGACAGGGACATCTAGATCTTTCTCGTTTGATCCTAACCTAGAGCCAAGCCCACATAATCTCCATCGAGGAGAGGCCAGCGGGCCACCTGAGTCGCTCTCTGGAGTGACACGGGCATCTATCGGGAGGCGGGTTAAGGAGTAGTGGAATGCCACATGAGGGCTATGCCGACCCCATCAGCGAATGATGCACCCGGATTCCACACAGACATGCCCGTTAGCGAGCTCATCGAGGGCGACACTCGAGCCATCGAGGCAAGTGTTATTATCTCAGCCCCTCCGGTTGTGAAAACCATGGACGGGGTGACGCATGAAACACGACCGACCCCCACCGAGCCCCACGGGGCTCGGGGGCTCGAGCCTCTCGACCCAAACTCAGGAATCCACCCGACCGGGGTTCGAAGGCCGGAACACAAAGGGCCCGAGGCCACCTCGTGTCGAATAGAGAGAGGGGAGAAAATGTAGATGAGCCCTAGTGGCCATTGCCCGACCCACTCAGAAGCGGATAGGGTCATCTCGACCTTCTCGTTCGATCCTAACCTCGAGCCAAGCCCGTAGAATCTCCAACGAGGAGAGGTCAGCGGGCCACCTAAGTCGCTCTTCGAAGCAACATGGGCATCTGCCGGGAGGCGAGTTAAGGAGCAGTGGAATGCAACATGAGGGCTATACCAACCCCATCATGAACGACGGACCCGGATTCCACTCGAACATACCCGATAGCAAGCTCACCGAGCGCGTCACTCAAGCCATCGAGGCAAGTGATGTTAGCTCAACCCCTCTAGTTGCGGAAACCGCAGACAGGGCGATGATCACAAAGATGAGCCGACCCTCGATCGAACCCCTGCTATGCGTGAGGGCTCGAGGAAAGTTGGACTCGCAAGAGACCGAATGCACGGTCGCAGAATGATGGCTTAGATCCTAGGGAGGGGTACGCATGAAAACAAGAGACGCTTTCTCCTACTAGTTTCGCTATCCTCTACTCGATCTTTAGTGACACCCGACGCAGCAACGGCAAGGGGCCGGGTCTCACTTGAGGACTGAAAAGGGTATACATACACCCTTTCTAAAACAGTCACCACGCCCGACACCCTTCCTCATGTTAAACCTAGTAGCAAGGTCTACGGAAACAAACAACTGAGCAAGGCTAGTCGGACTGCGAGAAACCTAAGCCCCAGCGGCTATGGCACTCTTGCTTACCAGCGTGATTAGAGTTTTCGTCCTACACCTCAAGCTCTACAGTCTTAACAAACGGAAGGGTCAAAATGCATGAACCCCTTTCACACATAAAAAGGGAGGAAAAACAAATCCATTCGCAAAAAAATAAAAGAACAGACTTGGTCAAACAAAACAAAATAACAAGTTTGTTTAAATGATACACAAGGGTCAGCACTTGTCCGCTGATTACAAGAATGATCGACCGACCTATTGAACTAACTAAACCCTCTGAGGGAGAACTATGCCTTTGATCTTGTTCGCCAGGTCCTACGAAAGGGGAGCCACCACCGCTTCTATCTCCTCTAGCTCGTGGACTTCATAGCCAGGCGCGTAGCCATGGTTCGTCGTCTCTAGATCGATGTTGTCCCCATAGTGAGAATGAGCAATCACGAAGGATTGATTGACCCCGGTGCGAGGGGCGTTCCTCTCAAGCTGGCGCACCCGCACCGTGATCTCGACAACACGGGCCGTGAGCAAATTGGTCCCCTCCGATAGCACCACCTCAAGGTCATCGCAGACCACTCCGAGTGCGGCGCTCAAGATACTGAGCTCGTCACTCTCTGCCTGAAGATTCCTCCTCGCCTTGGCAAGGTCCATAGCCAGTCCAACAGAAACGCTTTCAGCCTCCAGCTTCTGGGCCGTCGCATTTCCAAGCTTGGCCTGGAGAGAGCCGACCTTCTACTGCGCGTCATCGTGCTCTAGGTAGGCCTAGTCATGCTCTTGGAAGGCCTAGTCACGCTCCTCGTGAGCTGCATCACGTTCCGAACGGAGCCTCTCCGCGGTTTGGAGCAGCTCATCTCGCTCCTTGCGCAGCCGAGCGACCGCTGCGGCATCTAGGCTCGCCTTCTTCTCCAGGGCCGTGAGCTTCTCCTCGGCCCCCAACTTTAGCTCCCTTTCCTTCTCCACCTCGGCTAGAAGATCGAGGATCCATTGGTGGGTCTCGGCGTCCTTCTGGAGCAGCTCGTCCCGCTCCTTCCTGACCCGGGCGGCCTTCTTGTCGTCACTCCACGACCTTGCCGACAGGGCCTCAAACGCCTTCTCGACCTCGTCAGCGTCCCGACGGGCCTCAGCCACCTGCAACCGAAGACTGTCTGCTTTCTCGGTGAGGGGAGTCGGCTTGGCCACCCTTTGCTGGGCGGCAACAAGCTGAGTGGTCACCTCCCCACGTAATCGCGCCTCCTCGATGAGGCAGTCCTAGGTTTCCTTATGTTCACGAAGGAACCGAGACTTCCCCTGACTACGAGCGATGAGGGACTGAAGGGAGATGATGGTCAGGATACAAAAAATATATAGAGAAAGAAAAGGGTGAGAGGTAGGATCAAGTAAATACCCGGCTGGAGGGAATGACAATGTCGCACAAGGCACCCCTGGCATGGTCTAGGGCTTCCAGCATGGACACGATCCCCACGTCGAGGCTCTCCCACTCCATGCTCTCAGCGGCATCGTCGAGGGTGAAGAGCATCGACGCTGGATCCTATGAATTCGTCCACCGGAGCAGGGGCTCACCCCACGTGGGTGAGTCACTGCCTATCGATGTCTGAAACAAGGACGGCTCCCCTTCGGCACCAAGCGCCACTGACCCTTCTCCTAGCACCACAACATCCGGGGACCCCTCGACCGTGTCCCCCTCCGTTCGGCCCATGGCAGGCGCCGTCGCCTAGGCCACTTGGCATGGGTCGCGCCGGTGCCTCAGGCGCCGCCATGGTTGCGTGCGGCTGTGGCCCGCCTGTCACAGCCACCGCCACCTCCACTTGCATTAGCGGGGCCCCGACCGGCTGCGTCGCGCCCGTCATGGTCGGCGCCATGAGCACGGTCGGTAGCTCCATCCGTCCTATCGTCGGCAGCGGTATCGCCGCCATCGCCGGCTACTCTACGACCTCCGAAGGCTCCCCTTGAGCCCCCGCGTCTGCCCGTCCTATCGACTTGGGTAGCTGTCGTGAGACGGCAAATTGTTGCCGCCGTGGTTGATCTTGAGATCCGCCGAGCTCTCGATTGTAAATTGCTCCGAAAGCCATCTGGTTCGTCATGGGATCAGCACGTACACCCCTACCTGACGAGCCAACTGTCGACTAAAGATGCTCGACAGTCCACTAATGGGCTACCCGCGATGGTAGATTGTTTGGTAGAGGTGCGCGTGATTAGGAACAGGATGGTAACAGAGACACAAGATATAAGATTTATACAGGTTCAGGCCGTCAGTGTAACGTAAAATCCTACGTCCTTTGCTCTGTTGGTTTGTATTGCTGGAATACGAGATTAAATGTGAGATGTCGACTAAGAGGCCCCTGCCCCTCCTTATATACTCTGGAGAGATAGGGTTATAAAGAAAGTATCCTAGTCAGTTATATGGTAAGATTACAATATCTATTAGAGTACAAACAAATCTATCTCTATGCACCTTGCGGTGCACACCGAGTAGCGCCATACGCCGCAAGTCTTCATGTCATGGGCTAGACCATCCCTGTTGGTGCGGCCCATGTCCCTTGCCATGGGTACCTAGAATTATACCCCCCACGACATCTAACACACACAACCTCTTTGTCCTCCAGCCAAACGGCCACGGTCCTGCCATATCGGTCCCAAACCAAAAGGGCGCAAGAAAACTTGGGCTACTGTTAATCGTCTGCCCTGCCCAGTATGCAACACGACTGCGGTAGGGGGGCTCAAGCCCCCTGCCCCATCCCACCACTAATCTCCCCTAACAAGGGGACCATTAGGGTGAAGAAGGATAGAGTTGTCTTCAGCAGGGCCTCATCCCTACCAACGTCGGTCCTGGCTTAATTGTTTAAGAATCCAAGTATGTACAACTTGTCACACCTGATGGCGAGGGTGACATGCTTTCACGGGATACAGATGATTTGAGAGTGCCGGGGCACTCGGCAAATGCCCCAAAACACTCGGCAAACGCTTTGCCGAGTGTAACACTCGGCATATAGCACACGACATTGATTTGTGCATAAGCAGTAGTTTGCCGAGTGTTTTTATCGGACACTCGAATAAGCAGTTTGCAGTGTCAATAAATACTCGGCAAAATAAACTCTCGGCAAATAAAATTTGGCCGGGATGGAACGGTGACGTCGATTTTGCCGAGTGCACAACAGAAAAACACTCGGCAAAGTTTCTCAAGTTTGCCGAAAGTGTCGTGATTTAAAACACTCGGCGGCAAAGTTTCTCAAGTTTGCCGAGTGTCAAGACGAAAACACTCGGCAAAGTTTGTAAACTTTGCCGAGTGTATTCCAATAGACACTCGGCAAAGTTTAGACACTTTGCCAAGTGACACGCCTAAAACACTCGGCAAATAAGCGAGCAACGGTCAGATTTTATGGTCACTTTGTCGAGTGTCCATTGGAATACACTCGGCAAATCCAAAACACTCGGCAAAGAATGTTCCCAGAATGACAGAAAACGGTCTCTTCGCCGAGTGTTTTGCCTTGACACTCGGCAACTCATCTTTTTGCCGAGTGTTACACTCGGCAAAGCGACCAAGACCCCCCCCCTTTTTTTACTATAACGGACCCCTCTCAATTCACAAAAAACCATGACAATTCACAGTAAAACATCATCACAGGCATAATTATATGTCACAGGTATAATAAACCATCATCATAATTCACAATAAACCTCAAGTCACAATAAACCATTGTCACAAGTCACAACTAAGTCACAATAAGCCACAAATGCAAATGCAATCACTGCGTAGGCCCTTGAAACCTCTGCGACAAATCCGGATCTTGAGACTGATTATTTGATGCCGCCGTTTGATTCTGCATAAAAGAGAAGTATTCGAAACAATGTTAGCTTCCTTTTTAACAGTGTTAGACTTCATATTGCAAAGTGAATGAAAGGTGTGCATCTACAGCATACTGTAATTGTAATCACAACATTCAACACTAATGCAACACTTAAATTCGTGCTATGCACACAACAGGCTAATATGTGTTATGCAGTTTCAGAAATAGGGGGGGAGGGTAGACCTAAATATAGAGGAAGTAACATGTGACCAAGTCCAATATATGACTAGACTAAGTCATAGATACACAAGGAAAATGTCTCCAGATATATTCAGGTATATTGGCTACTGAATTTCTGCACTTGGATATGATCAGAAGATATTTATTCCAGTCAACTACAATGTGGAAGCATCCAAGTTGCATTTAGTGGTCTCCAATATTCAACTTGGATGAGGACATACTGAAAACTGACCAATCAACTAGTTGGTCTATGGCACTATGCACAAGCATGACACATGTTGAAAAGAAGAGAACTGAAAGGAACTCCATTGTTTTCAGTTACCATCACTACAACTTGCAGAATAATTTTGCCTGTTCCATGACGATAGACTGAAGCCAGAACTTATATCCATTATCTAAGAAAAACAACTTGCAGGCAATGGAGTAGTCATCAGGTTTAATCGGAGGGACTATTATCATGATGTGGACTGGTGAGACTGTTTACATGTCCTGACTGCTAGGCACAGCAAAGCAGTTCAAATGCCAGTTAACACTTAACAGGGAATATGGGTTTATATTATTGTAACAACCTTCTTGAATGGTGATTCAGCTCAAATTCAAACTCAATTCTAAGGTCTTCATAAGAAAGCCTGAAGCAGATAAAGGATAAAATATTATTAAGAGCAGAGATAACAGTACGTCAAATTCCAAGAAAAAAAAAGACCATAAAAAATTCCAAGCCAGCACTCATGCTTCTTTAAGGTTCTGTTTGTAGCTTTTATTCATTATTCTTCACAGTCATCGACTACACAGTGGCGCACCCATCACAGTTAGTCATATATGGCTGCCTCCTCACCGTCGGCATGCAGGTGCTAGCTAGCGCGGTGCCCTCAGCTAAGCTGAATCCCTCCAGCGTCACTGCAATCAACAGCCATGTCTGCAACACTATCCACCAGATTACAACCGCACTCAAAGGCCAAGGCGCTGGGGTGAGCGGGTTTGAACAGAGGAGAGCATGTCCATGCAGATCAAAATGCCTTCCAAGTCCTGTTATTTTTGCTAACAAACATATCGCAGGTGCAAACGAGGATTTGACAAGAGCCCGAAACATAGCGCAGGTGCAAGCGTCAAATAAAACATTGAGACCAAGCACAACAAACATTCAATCTGCAGTATAAGGTGTCAAGTGACTCACAGGAGTAATTGTGGGTGGCTGAGGTGAAGGGAATAGCATCGGTGGCGGTGGCAAAGGTTGACACATACTCGATGCAAAATCCTGCATGTATTAGAACATTTGGTCCATCCTCAACCGATTTTCTTCCTCCATCCTCTACCGCTCGGCCACCATCCTCGCCTCCATCTCCTCCATCCTCGCCTCCATCTCCTCCCGTTGCTTCATTTCTGCTTCCACCTGGACCTATAACATTTCATATGTTACAATGCAAAGCCAAAGTACGTAACAATCAACGAACGATGAATAAAACAGAAATAACCTGGAGAGCCTCCATCTAGAACTGTGTAACGGTTGGCCGTGAGCGTATCGCCGGGCTCGCGCTCGTGCTCCTTGCTCGGATCTGGGAGAGAGTGGGAGTAGAGGCCGTGTCGAGTGTACTGTCGTCAATCCAGTACCGGCCATGCTTCTTGCCTCCTCCCACCCTCATCACGATTTCTCCATCAAGATCCTGGGTGCTCGGATCGAACTGTGACCCATGAACCTGCCTTGCCATCGATGTATACTCACTAACGCGGTTGTGGATGCTGGGATCGCTGTACGCTTCGGGTGGGTCCTCCGGGTTGAAGTCGATGTTTGCCGTCGCCTTGCCCTTTTTGGACAGAACCCATGCCTTCAACTGGGAGCAAGGTTGGCCATCATGTGACGACGACTACGGTAAAAATGCAAAATAATTAGAAATTATGCAGAATTGAGCGTTAGAATAAAGAAATGAATTCACGTACCCATTTTTCCCTGTATTCGTCGAGGCTCAGGCTGCCTTGATTGTGTGATGCACGTGGCATCAGCAAACGCCTGTCCCGGCAAGCGTTGTGCGTCTCCACCCACCCGGGCTCCAACCACTTGTCCACCATGTATTCCCAACACTGGACATGCTGGGCGCACCAGTACGGAGACACCTACGTGATCAAGTGTATGACATATGAAAAAATAAAATTAAGCGTAATTAATCTCATAAAAAGTAAGTATTAATGTTCTATATTTACCTGCAAGAATTGTTCCCGAGTCAGGTTCATTGTTCTTGCCTCTTCTTTTTTAACCTTCATCCGTCTGTGTTAAGCGTAGTAGTCGATGATGGCCTAGACGCGCGCCTCGTAGTGCATGTCCTTCACGAGCTTCTTGGCGGCTTCTTCAGAGATGGAGGCCGCCTTGGCCTCGTACCCTTCCTGACATCTGTAGAAGTCCTGCATATAGACGCGATGTATACAGTCATTACTTCAAGAATGTCCAGGGAATGTGATGTATTGAGCAATGTAGTGCGGGGAATACTTACCCACAGCTCGCCCTTCACCCACTCCGCCTTGTTGGGGAATACCCTGTCGTCACGATCAGCGGCGTCGAGGGCGGTGACGTAGTGGTCCCATGTGTAGGCCGGCTGCAGCTCTTCACAGAACTGCACTAAGCCAGGGAAGTGTAGCCTGCACAAAAGGCCAAGGATGCCATTGACCTTGCGGTTGTGATCACCCCCACTGACCTTAATCCAACCCCTGCCCAAGTGATTAAGATAAATTATTAGTTTTCATTGTAATTTTCAACATATCAAACGAAAAATTATTGAGAACATCTAAAGTTATTTACTTTTTCCTAGAGGGTCGGATCATCGGGCGTCTCTCAAGGGGTATCGATCGCCTCGGGAGGGTCGAGGGACCTTGCAACTGGATGGGACCCACTGCATCCTCCTCCACCTGCTCCTGCTCCTCCTGTACCTCCTCGTCACCAGAGGCGTACGCGGAAGGTACCTCCTCCTCGTCCCCAGAGGCGTGCGCGGAAGGTAGCTCCTCCTCAGACGACGATGAGGGAGCTACAGGCGACGGGGGCCTCGCCCCTTTACCCTTCCCTCCACCCCTGCCTCGACCCCTCCCTTGACCTTTCCCTGAAGCTGACCTTGAAGCTGACCCTGAAGCTGGCATCTTTCCGTAAAGCGCTGCGATCTTCCTCGTACCGTCCACCATTGTTCAATCACCAGCAATTAAAAAGAGTAAACCAATCAGCACAGATAAACAAAACATACTTAGAAAGATATGACAAATAATAAATAAATTAGTACGGCTCATACATATATTAGAAATGTATTAGAAATAATCATCATGATCGAGATTAGCTGGATCATAAAAAAATTATTAATTTGCCGAGTGCCATTAAAAAACACTCGGCAAAAACATTACTTTGCCGAGTGTAAACAAAAAACACTCGGCAAAATTATTAGTTTGTCGAGTGTCAACAAAAAATACACGGCATGCCTTGTCTTTGCCGAGTGTCTCTAACGGACACTCGGCAAAAGTTCTAACCGTAGGGCGGCGCACCCAACGGCCGTCAGATGGCCGCCGCACGCCCAGCGCATGTGACTCCATTTTGCCGAGTGTTCGTGTTTGCCGAGAGTTTTCTTGTATTTTGCCGAGTGTTTTATATTAAGCACTCGGCAAAGTTCGATTTTGCCGAGTGCTATATGTTTGCCGAGTGTTTCATTAAATACACTCGGTAACTTTGATGTTTGCCGAGCGCTCAATGGAATGCACTCAGCAAAGGCTCAGGCACTCGATAATTCTACTGTTTGCGGTAGTAATGATTCGCCACGGCTTTGTACTTTAGAAGGACATAAAGCCACATAGCTAGGCAATTGTGAGAGTCTGAAAGGACTGAATCGATGTCCAGAGGGTGTTGAATATGCCTACAAAAATTCCCTACATAAAATAATTAATTTTGCAAAGGCTCACAAAACCAGCTAGGCCGTTTGTTCTAAATCGGCTAGGCCAGTTTTTTCCAGAGTGGTCCGATCATCTCGTCGAAACCAGCTTAGTGGTACGGGATATTGATAAACGAAATACATTGCAGAAAACACAATTTGTGGGATTACTGCAAAAACTAACTTAGTTGGTTTCGGCAACCAAACCCTAAATCGGGATTCCTACCAATGCAACTAATCAATTCGATTTTCCTTCAAGGCATAACATCTAGGGCATCTAAGAAGCACTTCTACCCAAGGGATTTGAAAGATATAGCTCGAGCACATAGATCAGGTAAGATGACTAGTTGAGAACGAAATCCACTTGGGGAAGACTTGCTTACAGTTGAATCTTGCACATTTGAAGATTTGAGAGAAGAACTATGAGGGGGCGTCGACCATGAGTCGAGGAAGGACAGACAAAACAATGGAAAACAATGGGAGAGAGATAAGGAAAAAAGGGTATGCCCACAGGATATTTGGACCTTGGCCGCAGAAATCGACATAGCCGGTATTGGCAGCCCCAACCCAAACAACTCAGATTTCAGAAGATTTTCAAGGAATGGATTATTCAAAGATAGCTTTAGCTATTGTTGACCTCCATTAATCCAATAAAACTTGATTAGCAAGATTTGGCACTGAGATCTTGAAACTTGATGGATTTGGAAGAATTTTCTCAAATGAACTTTACTGACCAACTTTTGATTTTACACAACACTGGAGAGTGCACAAAAATAGAACTTCCTATGGTCGTCAAAACTTCCGATGTAACAATTAGTTCATTATGACCCCTGGTAATAATTAGCTAGCTAATGGTTAACCAATTGTATTAACTAGGTAACTATTAACACTACGGATCTAAACCGACCCTACTCGGTTAGCTGATTGCTTGGCAGATCTCTGGTCAAGCTCCTTGGCTTATTTAGAGGAATAGCTTTGTCAAACAATATTTTTTTAAGATACTCTGAAAGTGATTCTACTGAGTGATTTGTAAGATAAATTAGGATCTAAGAGTTAGAAAAACTATCCTTTTTAGCTTCCTATGATAGATATGGTCTCAGTTAGGGCAAGGACCGAAGCAGACATTCATTCCAGTAGGCAGTAGCCTCCTCTTGGATCTCACGAGGGTTTCGTTTCATTTCATTCCGATCCATTTGTAGCTCCCCTAGCTAACCAGCGGCAAGCTGCTAGGTCACTCAGAAGTCTCCAATCCATTTGTAGCTGACCTTGCATGCATCCTAGTAATTCCTACCGGCATTGCTGTGGGCCTGCTAGGCCATTCATTCGGCCATTCTTGGCTCGCGCCGGAGGTCACTGCAGCTGCAGGCGGTCCAGACTCGCCAAAAGGAGCGTCGACGTGCAGCCGCCGGAACCAGGCGGTCTCTACGCGCGCGCACATCGTCTCCAATTAGTTTGGCCATGCCGTGTACCGTGTACGCATGCACAACGTGGTAGCAGCGGCACGTAATGTCTGGCTCGCAGTTAAGTGCACCTGCAGGCTGCCGGCATACGGTCCAGGGGGGCGCACCGTCGTCGATGCGGCGCATGTGGCCTCTCTCCTTTTGGGACAGAAGGTAATGCCATCTGCCAGACAGGCTGTGCGTTGGATTTAACTATGACGACGACTAGCGTTTTCCACACGATTTGAGCCGAGGTCCGTATGAACGACAGCACGAGGACGACCACGTCGAGGCAAGTGCCGATAGCTTCGCTTCGAAGTGTCCGCCGCCGCTCCGGAGACGCAGTACCAGACGTGCGTTGCCCCCCGGCGTCTCAGCCGGCTGCTGGCAATGGCCCATGGCTGGCCTGCTGGGAACGAAGAGTCCAAAATATAGGAATAGGAAAAAATACTGGAATAAGATACGATAAAAAATAAAAAATTATAAGATTTTAAAATACAGGAACAGAAAATTTAGGCTGTTTGGAACACAGGAATTTATAACGCAGGAATAACTAATCTCCTCCACACTGGGCCGCTGTGCCGTGCCTGTTCAGTCCTGCTTCCCGTTTATTCCCTGTGCCGCGGTGACACCCGTCGCAGCCCTGTTCGTGCGGTCCGTGGACCCTGCCCACTGCGTCTTGCTTATTGGGCCGCCTGCCTGCGCCACATTTCCTCGACAGTGCCAGATGAGTCGGCTGCCTCGGGCTTCGGCGCAGGAAAAAAAAAACAGAGGTGGGAGCAGATGTTTATTTTCCTATGAAATCTCGTTGCCGCTACAGTATTTCAGAGGAAAGGGTCTGTCCTATTCCTTTGATCCAAACACCCTGCTCATTTTCCTTTCTACGTTTTTATTTCCTTCATTTTTCCTATGAAAATCCCGTGATCCAAACGACCCCTGAGTTCGCGAGGATATAGAAATGCAAAAACAGGATCTCACGCTCCACTGTGATTCTTTCTAGTGGCCCATGAATAGCCAAAAGTGGAGATCCAAAGATCTTACAAACCCTGACAAACCCAGCCACATTACTTTCCCAGTAAGAGCGCAACACGGTTCGCTTCGCTTCGCACTCCAGTAAACAACTATTCTCTCCTTTTGCAGTCTGTAACACGGGTGTAATGTAACAACAACCAAAAGTCCAACCTTGGATTACAGTTTACAGGCAATCACAAAAAAAAAGAGCATCATATCTGGTTAAATTCCAATCCAATAATGTACCACTACTACCCCCCTAGCAACACCCGAACCGGCTCGTCTGCTTCTGGTCATCTTTCGAGTCGCCGTCAATGCTTACCCTGTTGAGCGACAGCTCGGCCTTGTAAGAATCCGAGTTCAGGATCTTCCGGCTCACGTTACTGTAGACCTCCTTGATGACGATCTCGAAAGCCGTCTTCACGTTCGTGGCGTCCAGAGCCGACGTCTCCATGAAGAACAGGCCTTCGGCTTCGGCGAGCACCTTGCCTTCCTCGACAGGCACTTCGCGGATGTTATCCAGATCGCATTTGTTGCCTACCAACATCTTGGCTACGGTAGTGTCAGAATGTGCTGCATTAGTTTCCAAAGGTGGGTTAGTTACTCCAGAAAAAATAAATTAGAAAACAAAATGTGTTATCTACATGATCTTGGGAAGACAGCGCCGCAGTACATATACAAGTGAAAGAAATGAATTGTTGTGAATTTATCATTGGCATCCATGAATCCAAGCCGTGAACAAGCATCAACCAGGAGAACAGGACCATACATATAAGGGTTAATTGCTTCGGACAATTGGACTTATTACAAACTCAATCAAGCACCATTGAACCTTTTGAGTAAGTGATGTAATTAAAAGATCAAAGGATGCCACTAGTACCAGGAATGGTACAAGAAACAAAAACTAAGAGCATAACCATTCGTGCATGATCCTTAGGCAGGAATAGTGTGGTACTGAGCACATTGCGCAGTCCTAGGCAATAGCCCCCCAGCCATGCATTCTGATTCTCTTTGACATGCAAAGTAGGTAGAAAGAGCACTACTTGCTTTAAAGAATGCATCAATGTGTTCTTAAACGTTGCCAACAACAGCTACGATTCAGCTCTTTGTTTGTGCATCCCATCAGCAAACAGCGTGGTGAGGTACGATTGAGCTCCTTGTTTCTGCATCCCCTCAGCAAACAGCGTGGTGAGCACCCTTTTACCACCTCACCACCCTGCCAGAGCCACCTCTCACCATGCCACCATGGCAGCAAGCGGTGAAATCACCACCTCACCACCCTGCCTATGCCTAACCGCTTCGATTTCTCGCCACCAACTGGGCCTTGTTTAGTTGGCGAAATTTTTTAGCAAATGGTACCGTAGCACTTTCGTTGTTATTTAGCAATTAGTGTCCAATCATAGTCTAATTAGGCTTAAAAGATTCGTCTCGTGAATTTCGTCTAAACTGTGTAATTAGTTTTATTTTTTATTTATATTTAATGCTTCATGCATGCGTCCAAAGATTCGATGTGACGGAAAATCTTGAAAAATTTTGCAAAATTTTGGGAACTAACTATGCACTAGAGAGTAGCGACTGACTCCACCCAACAGCAGTCCTCCAACACATCTGCTGACCGCCTCTGGAGCCAATCCTCTAAGTCTTGTTGTTCTTATCCAATTCCCACACCACCCACAACCCAAGCTCTAAGTCTAACACTAATCCCACCTCCTAGTCCAATTGATCAACAACGGCACGACAAAAGTGTACGCTGCTACTGGTTGCAAAGCGGTCATCGCATAGTAATTTTGCGTTTGGGATGTTGGCGAAGCATAACCAAAACAATGTAAGCATTGTGCTTACTCATCGAGGCCTCCCTAGAGACCCTAGGGAATTAACAACTGAACTTCCACACGGAATTGCAGCAAGACAACAAGTACCATAAACATCTTAATCAGAACTGATTCCAACTTCTTAAATATAAACATCCCATCAATCAGAACTTCCGAAATCTGTTACAAGTACCTAGCTTGCACAAATACTACTAATTCTGATGGAAGTGGTCCTACACATTCATTCTCATGGAACTTTCCACAACAAGAGAGGCAGCAGGATTCAGATCCAGATTCAGACCAGGTCGCTCAATCCATCCGGCCTAGCACTTGCCCTCTTTCTTACCATCTAAAGAACACCTGACGCAATCACCACCTGAGGGCACCTAGCTACAAGCTAGTACATCAAGCAAAAGGGACGACAGTTCTTTTTCCCAAATTTCCGAGTGGATTCTGCAACCACACTAAAATGCATGACCCTTTCCACGAAAATCACCCCCAGATCTACGCGGTCCTAGCGTCATAGCAATCAGAGGCATTCGCTGTGTGCAAGCAGTAGTACCAAAAGCAAGCAAGCAAGCGATCGAGCTAGCAGAGGATGAGAGGAGAGCTGCGGTGGGGCAGGTCGGGGTAGGGTACGTACTGTTGAGCTCCTGGAGCCAGCGGCCGACGTTGTCGAAGGTGGAGCGGCGGGAGATGTCGTAGACGAGGAGCGCGCCGAAGGCGCCGCGGTAGTAGGCGGAGGTGACGGCGCGGAAGCGCTCCTGGCCGGCGGTGTCCCAGATCTGGGCCTTGACCTCCTTGCCGTCGATGTCCATGCTCTGCGTCTGGAACTCCACCCCGATGGTGGCCTTGGAGTGGAGGTTGAACTCGTTGCGCGCGTACCGGGACAGCAGGTTGCTCTTCCCCACCGCGCTGTCCCCGATGATCACCACCTTGAACAGGTACTCCTCCGCCTCCCCGTCCGACTCGTCCCCCATCGCCCCTCGCTCCGGTGGCTAGAAGCTAGCTACCGCCGCCGCCGCCTGGCCCGTGGCCGTGTCGTGGTCGTCACGGACGGTGGAGCGAGCAGGCGGGCGGATACGGCAATGCGCGAGATTTGTAGCGGGTTTGGGGCGCTCGCGCGGTGGGTTTTGACCGAACACGAACACGAACACTCAGGTGTGACGGGGTTGGGTCGGCGCGGCACGGGGCCGCGGCGCCTCCACTCGCGCCGCGCTGGGGGCGGTGGTGGGGTGGTGAGAGGTGCGAGACCGAGACCGAGACCGAGACCGAGACGAGACGAGTGGGAGACTAGTGGGCCGCACGGCGGTGGACGCAGCGACCACGTCACGCGCGGCTGGTGGTGGGTTCCGCCTCTGACGGGTGGGCTGCGGTGGTCGGCACGCGCTCCGCGGGGCCGGCCTGTCAGTCGAGTTGTGGAGGAGTGCCTGTCACGGCGCCGCACCCCGGGGCCCGTCTGCCTGCTTGCGGGCGCGCGTGAGTTGGCGCCTCGTTGTTCGATGGGGGAGTCTGTGGCGGCGAGCGAGACCAGCCAGGCGGTGACGGGCCGGCGGCTCACGGCTGGGCTGGAATCGCGGCCGCGGGCCGTCTCCGCCGTTTTCAGCGAGGCTGGCACCATGGGAGCTCTCCGTCCGTCTCTCGCCGTCGGCTGGCACCATGGCTGGGCTGCGGTGGTCACTCTCAGACTTGTGTGGTAGTATCTCCTTATACAACTAAAAACTAAAAAGAACAAAACTAACGCAACCGAATGCTGCGACAATTTTCGGTTCGTCGCTCTATCTCCCCCGTGCGATCCCGCGAGCCTGCCTCTCCCGAAATCGTTTGCGGCAGTCCTGCGCTGATCACAGTAATCACGGCACCTCCCTGTCCCACCTTCCTAAATTCCCTCCCGTCCCGCCTCCTAATTTCCTAAATCGCGCATCCCACGTCTACCGCCGTCATCTGCGCTCCCCTCCCCAAGGGTCTTCCAGCAGGAGAACGCCTTGTCCTCGAGCAGTCCAAGCAGACCGGCAAGCTCATCAACCACCTCGGCCGAACCTTCTTCCTGATCCCAGTTCCCACCCGCAGTCCGCAGTAGCGGCCAACGGCGAGAGGCGGCCGACGAGGCGCGGTTCGTTCCCAGTTCCCACCCGCACCGGGGGCCGCAGTCGCAGCAAGGTGATCCCCGATCCCAAAGACAGTCACCGCCTTCTCGATCCCTCTCCATCCCCAATGAATCAGTGATCACCGCAAACCTTCTCTCCGCCTGCACACCAGCGTCGTGCAGTCTACTGCCACGTGCCCACATCCCACACTGTCAGCACGCTGACTTCATTGCCGTCGGCGTTTCCATCCGAGAATCATCCGTGTCGACACGTACATTTCATTTATTTATGATTTTCATCATGTGATCCATTTCTTTTCGAGGACGTGCATTTATAGATCTCAGTAACTGCATTTAGATTTCATCATGTGTGATCTCTAAGCTATTTGGATTCGAATGGTTTTATAACCGAAGGAATCCTCGTTTATCTAAACATTGCATTCTGTGTGATCTGTCTTTTGTCTTTTGTTATTTGTATTGCATTCGGTTCAGACTTTAGAGACATAGCCCCTCTCGTCTTCTTCGCCCTCTGCAGGTGGCATCTTTGGAGCAGTACAAGCCATACTTCAGTATTGCTCATCTACTAAGAATGGTCATTTTACTTGTAGATCATTTAAATTTACTTATGTTTTCTTTTTTTTTAATTTGAAGATCATTTCTACAATGGCAGGGATCCATTATTTTTGCTTTCTGCCGGCTTCCAGTTTATGCTTTGCTTTTGCTTTTGTAAAGATAACTTTTTGGTCATTTTGTACATTATGTTATGGGTAAAGAACACATTTTGATCCCTGCTGCGCTCATGCTCCTGAGGGCTTGTACTGGTATTGCTAAGCTCATGCTCTTGACTCTTGAGATGTCAAAATATGTAAGCAACTAATTAACTCTCTCTCTCTAATGAGCCATAGTTTCTCTCCTGAATTCAATAAGAAATATGCATCACATAGCTGCAGCATCAGTTAGCCAAATGCACCTTTCAGTAAGCCTGCTTTGTTTCTCTAACGGTGAGTTCACACTTTGCAGTCAAACTGGCCGGACAGCAGGGATGCTTTGCTCTATGAAATGTTTAGGGTCAGAAACTATAAGCGCAAATTTATTTTATGTTATTTAGATGTAGACATGATTATCTACAAGGTTGTAACTCCAAATAAAAGGGCCTTTGCAAACAGTCCATGAACGTCTCGAATTTTCATGCACATTTGAGAGCCGAAGAAACATTGATTGGAATAGGTTTACTGGTAAACTCTGGTTGCTATTCGAAGTGTTCTGCAAATGGTGTAAATAATTTTAATAAGCTTGCAAAACAATTCAAGTGAACAAAATTTCTATGCCATGTTTCAAACAAGGCTGATGGCAGAGAGACCGAAAAAGAGTGATCTGAGTTTGTCCTCTTCAAACTAGGATGCTAGCAGACAGGCTGCTGCTATTTATACCCAAAAAAGAGTTGCTACTGATTACTTATATGTAATTAGACAGTAAGGACTGAAATGATAGATTGTTTGATCTTCTGATCTTTTGTTGTTCCTTCAACACTCCATATTTTATAGATTTGGTCAAGTGTCATCCAAGTTTAAGTAAAATTTCACAAGAGACTTGAATTAAGGTTATTCAGGACTGCATGCTTGGTTCAATGATTTACAAATTCTTGATGCAGAGCTAACAACTAAAGCAACAAATTCTTGTGCAGAGCTAACCATAAAAGCAAAGAGCAAGCAGAAATAAGGGTTAAAGCAAGGAATTCCTGTGCCGAACAAACCATTAAATTAAGCAGCAAGGCTGTGCTTTAACAAGTTCCTATGCGGAGCTAACCGAGTTCTCCAGTGTTGAATCAGTGTTTTTCAATCCTTTGTATACCATAAGTAGTCTGTGTTATCCCTTGGTTCAGTAATAAATTGCAACAAGTTATCAAGATAATTTATTTTGGTTTAGTTAAACTTGTAATGATGATCCATTCTGCAAGTATTGTCGGGATAAATATATCTATGTTTATTCAGAATGAGCTTTGTTTACTTGTAAAATTAAGTTTACTGTACAAATATAGATACTAAATAATTTTCTGCCACCTCCAGTGTTTGGAGCTGATACAAGTATGCCATCGACTCCATCTCAACCATAGCAAAGGTGATTCATCTCTTCTCATGCGCTTTGTTTATTTGTAGAATTAAATCCATTGTACAAGTGCAGATACTAAATAATTTTGTGCCAGCTCCAGGACCTGATACAAGTACGCCGACGACTCCATCTCAGCACTAGCAAAGGTGATTCATCTATTCTCATGCCTTGTGGTTACTAGGTCGCTACAAGAGTCTGGACCTGATGCAGTTGTTAAATAAAAAATGATTTGGTTGCAATCATGAGAACACACTGATACTTTGATTAATATATGATATGTATATGATTAGCTTACTGGTCATAAGTGGTCGCAGTTTAGCTCTTTACAAATCTCTGATTTGCATGGCAGCGCTTAAGAGAAATTTAGAACTGATCTACTATATACGTTGGGTACTTGACTGCTGATGAGTATATTTTGGAATGTTAAATTACTAGGGATATCTTTACAGCCCACATCATAAATAGGTCGTGGTCTTCTAGGTCGGGCGGGCGGCAGCGGAAGCCAACAGGCCGCGCGCGTCCTTCATCCCGGTCATGCTCGTGTCTTTGTTTGCATTTTAATTGTCCACTGCCGTTGTTGTGGGAGAGAGCATGAGTTATGGGTTGAGAAAGGTATCTACAGTGGTGTATGGGCAGTTACAATGTTGAATGTGCAAAATTGAACATTTCTTACCATGTTGCTTTCTCTGTTTTTCTTATTCGTGTCCATGAAACTTCAGACCGTCATTATTTTCGTAGTGTTGTGTTGTTTATCTCCTGGTCATCTTGCAGTCTGAATTTCCAAGTTTCAGTTTTAAATCCTTTAACCAATTTTCAGTTTTAAACAATGTAATATGTGCAATCTGAGTTTTTGCAGTGCTCATACATTCTCTATTCTCTAATATATTCATTTTTCAGTTTTAGACAATATAATATATGTAATTTGAGTTGGGTATCGCTGCCTGCTATAATTTTATATGTGGAGCATTGGTTTCATTTTTGCAAAGATTTTGACTGGTAGGCCTTTATTCCCTGGAAAAAAATGTGAATCACTAATGACTGATCTCTTTGTCACGCCATTAACAGATACTATTTTTACAAGTATGATGTTACTATTCATGAAAATATTAGCATGTTCATCTAAGCAAAGAGAGAAAACAAAGAGGAGGAAACAGCTAGGTACCCTTTTTAGAGAACTTCTATGCACATTCTTTAGTGCTCAAGCTCTTTGCATTTTCAATTTGTATTATTGTAATTTGTGTTACTTTTAGCACTTGACTTTGGACAAGTTAGTCGAAGGGCAGCTTGTCATTGTCAGGTCAGCATATCTTACTTTACAATATATTTCTAATTAGCTACTGAATACCAAAGAATGAGGATCCATGGACAATTTTTCTTTTAATTATTTGTATAAAATATATTTTGTCGTTCAATCACAAAAACTTATCATTGGGTTGTTTAGAGCTATATTAACGGGCACAGAACTACTAAGTTCATTTACCAGAGTAGAGTATCTATTGTATTAAAAATATTTGGACACATCACTCATAAAACATCACTCTTCAAGTATGTCAAACACGCCTAATATATCATGTTAGTTTTTAAGTTGCCTGTACTTTTAATCCGTGAGACCATATAACTAATCTTGGGTGTTGGCTTCCTCCTTCCAGTTTCCAACAATACTATAAATGCATACCTTGATGATTACAAATCATTAATGAGAATTTTAGCCATGCACAAAATTCAATTTGTAATATTGATATTCCGAACATCACACTCGCATTTTGTTTTTTTGTAACGATACAACACGTTCATGCTCAAATTTTCAGGGCATTATTTGTTCCCATTGTAACGCACGGAAAGGTCTAAACAATAGAGTTGGTGAACCTGCGATGCCACGCTCTCCGTGACTTTGTTAATTTCACAAAGTTTGTTTTTTTTATTCAATGTCACTTTAACGTTAGTATTTAATTTCACAGTATTGTTATCTTATCCTGCGATCCGTGTGTTTTTAGTACAAAAGTTTAGTTGTCCCGTAGCAACGCATGGGCACGCTACCTAGTGATTCTTAACCTTAAACTACAAAATCCGACAATTTTAGTCCTCATAATGATTTTAAAGATGATTGTCTATTTTGTAAAAATAAAAAAACTGACTTACTATCTAAAAGTGCATAAGTAACTTATTTTAAATCATGAAAATATGAAACTAATAAAACAAGTACAAAATTTTCACTAAAATTGTCCTCTACTTGTTTATATGATCTATATATAGGAATTTGAATTGGGTTATTTCTGTTCATATTGCTTTATTGCTCGCAGTCGGCCCTGTTATTTGTTTAAAACAAAATCTGAAGAACTCTAAAAATGGCACCAAAAGATAGCTAGATGTTATTTTTTTTTGAAAGAAAATAGAACTAGTATCATATGTTTTGATTTAAGATAAATTAATTATGATTTTTTAGATATCAAGTCAAATTTTTATTATTTTTTTAAAAATAGAAAAACCCACTTTTGAAAAAAAACAGCCGGAGGACTAAAATTTCCTGGTTTCGATAGTTGGAGGACATGTGTTACTCGGTTTTATAATTGAAGGTTGAAAATCGGATTTGTGAGATGGAGTTTGAAAAATATACTTTTACCTTTATTAATAAAGGTAAAGTATATTTCTTAAAATACTACCTATAATGATATATTCGTTGGGGACCGGGTATCGTCTCAAACACGTGGGAATGTATAATTTTCCACCGATGAGAGAATTAAAAAAAAAGGTACTAAGTATACAACATAACTAAACAACAAACACACATTTCTACTTTTCTAGGAGACATATAGAACTGCATTCCGCTAACAACCTCTAGTCGTCCAAACATAGCTACAAGCTACACAACTAGACAACTACTAGTAGCAGTGGCGTTCTCTGCCGCACTTATTCAAGATGAGCGGTGTGGTACTGTTGTTCATGCGTGTCGTCATGCCTTGCATGCGGCATGTTACTACAGGATGTTTCGTGCGTTGGCATCTCCAAAAGTCCAAATTCCAAAATTACAAATCAAGCACTACTTAGACATGCAAGGATGAAGGATAGATGCATATATATCGATCGGCGCCTCTATTTTATCACAGGTGTAGTGGCCTATGGATGGCAGATGCATTTGCAGTGGTATACTACCGGAATGCCAAGGTCAAAGGCTTTGCCGAGTGTTACACTTAGCAAACGGCACTCGGCGTACCCAATGACGGCAAAAGTTTATTTGCCGAGTGTTTTTTATCGGGTACTCGACAAAGACGTTGCCGAGTGCTGAAACCAACGCTCCGCAAAAAAAGTAACGTGACGACGCGGAGACGGTCACGGCGTGTTTGCCGAGTGTCTAACAGCCTCGGCACTCGGCAAACATGACCTTGTTTGCCGAGTGCCCGGCCCTGACACTCGGCAAATATGCCTATCTTTGACGAGTGTCCAGGCCCTGACACTCGGCAGATATTTTTGTGAAAATAAAAAAAGCCTGGCGCCCACGTGCCCCGGCCACCGGAGTGCCGCGTCGCCCCACTCGTCGCCCGCGTGCCCCGGCCGACCCACGCCGCCCCGCCCGCCATGGCCGCCGGAGTGCCGCGCTGCCCCGCCCGTCGCCCGCGTGCCCCGGCTGACCCGCGCCGCCCCACCCGCCACGGCCGCCGGAGTGCCGCGCCGCCCCGCCCGCCACGGCTGCCGAAATGGATAAGGAGAGAGAGGGGAGAGATCCAGAGAGAGGAGTTTGGGCCCATGGTAGAGCTCCATTTTGGAGACACAGATCGCTGACGTGGTTAGGGGGTTTGCCGAGTGTCCCAGGTCTAACACTCGGCAACCGCAGATTTGCCGAGTGCCAGTTAAGGTGCACTCGGCAAACCTTTTTTCCATTTTCCGTCTTCTCCTCCTTTTTTTCGTAACGTGTTTTTCTAAATTTGTTCCGATGTACTTTGAAAATACCTCGTCAAATTCACTCAACAATATATATTTGATTTTTTTAGGAATATTATTCCATTATTTTATGCAGCTCAAATTTAATTTATATCAATTAAAATTCTGTAATTGTACTTAATAAATTAAAATTATCAAACGGATCTAAAAATTTACCAAAATTTCACATGTAATAATCTATGTTCTCTATTGCCTATACAAAAAGTTTTGAAGTCAAACCCTAATTCGACCGTCACTTTGACTCCAAATCTTACCTAACCCTTCTCAACGCTATGATTCTTCTTCGGAGATGCTTCGGTCTATAAGCATCTGTTGGTGTTTCGAGTTGACACCAACAAGTAAATTTTTAATATTGCGTGTCTGGCTCGGATGGTGTGCTAAGAGGACACGAGATTTATACTGGTTCGGGCAGAATGTCCCTATGTCTAGTTCGTTGCTGCTGCTCGTGTTACTAGCACTGAAAGTTCGTAGTAGGGGTTACAAACGGTCGAGAGAGGGACAGGTCCCAAGTCTCTAGTGAGAGAAGCGAACGGGCGCCAAGGGCTCGGTCGCTTTTCTACTGTGTGCTTGCGTGTTCTAATCGATTCGGGGTTCGAGTTCGAATCGGTGTGATGTGATGTGTTGCGATGCGATCGATTCGAGTCCGATGGGTTTGAGTCGGATCGGTCCCCTTCATGGGACGCCCTGATTTCCCTTTTATAGGCCAAGGGAAAGCATGGGTTACAATCGAGGGAAAGGAGAAAATGAGAAGAAGGAGAAGTCCTCCAGGATCACAGGGGTCCTTCTTTTCCTTCACGTGGGTCCCACCGACCCTATAGACGTCCACAGGGACAGCTCCTTGTCGTAGCCCTGTCCGTCACTAGCGCCATGCCCAGGCGTCGTCTCCTAGTCATGGAATTCTACTCCGTCCTGGTGGATGTCGTGGTGAACTGACACGCCTGTTAGTGCCTATACGAGGGTTAGGCAGAACAGCACCGGTACGCCCCACGTTGTTCCTGATGTGAAACCCCAGGTATGGCCCATCACGGCCACGGGTTATATCAGGGCATGCCGATCACCTCCCTGGTGTCAGAGTTTTGACCCAGGCCCATACGCTTGGACCTAAAGTGGTTGGCGGCGGTATGGGTCTCCGTCGGGCGAGACGGAGCCCCCGGCCTCGGGGTCGGGTGAGGCGAAGTTCCTCCTTAGAGGCTAGGTGAGGCAGAGCGTGAACCCAAGGCTCGGGCGAGACGGAGCCTAAACCCAAGGGTCGAGCGAGGCGGAGCCAGCCCTCAGGGGTCGGGCAAAGCGGAGCCACCCTCAGGAGTCAGGAGAGGCGGAGCCCATGGCCTCAGAGGTCTGGCGAGGCGAAGCCAGCCCTCAGAGGTCAGGCGAGGCAGAGCCAACCCTTAGGGGTCGGGTGAGGCGGAGCCCGCGGCCTCGGTGTCAGGCGAGGTGGAGCCAACCCTCAGGGGTTGGACGACTGCCTGCGGCCTCGGTGTCGGGCGAGGCAGAGCCAGCCCTCAGGGGTCAGGCAAAGCGGAGCCACCCTCAGGGGTTGGGCAAGGTAGAGCCCACAGCCTCAGAGGTCTGGTGAGGTGGAGCCAGCCCTCAGAGGTTGGGCAAGGTGGAGCCCACGGCCTCGGTGTCGGGCGAGGCGAAGCCAACCCTCAGGGGTCGGGCGAGGCGGAGTTTGCGCACCTAGGGGTCGGTTGGAGCTATAGTTGCGCTCTTGAGTGCTCGGACGAATCAATGTTGATGGTTTATTAGCTCATCTTCGGGTACCCTAGTATTGGTCCCCGACAGTAGCCCCCGAGCCTACGAAGGAGTAGGATACTCCTTCGGAGGCTTTTCCAAACGGGAGGACTCTAAAGGCCTTGGCCTTCGTTTGTCGCCCATAGTGTGACCTAGGGATGGTGATTCTATTTCCTCGAGCCCCCTCCCATAGCAGGGGCCTGGTCGAGGATCGGTTTGTCTTTGCGATTGTCTTCCCTCAAGCATTTTTTCCGATAAAAATGGAGGAGTCGAGCCGTGCCATGATTTTCCTCTAAGGACGAATCATGGCATCCTGTGAGCTGTTTAATGGGCTAGTCTGAGTGGGGCCCCCGACATCCCGTTCGTGGGGATCCGGCTTGGGTCAGCTTGGCGACTAGCCCCAGATTCTCATGGTCAATCCAAATAGTTCTCGGGTCTGTTTGACCTGTCCCGAGGGATAAGTACCTTGCTTCGAAGAAAAACCATGGATCATAACCCACCGAGACTCGATCGTGGGTCAGGATGCCCACGGCGCTCATGCGCTCGGGTACTAGCCACTAGCGGGGCCCATCCCTTTCCACCTCTCACCCTAAAGGTGCCTAGAGCGGTTGTCGAACCCGTCGATGGGCCGACCTACGAACTCCTAGGCCTAGCCAGGATGTAGAGGCGCTTTTAGATTTGTATTCCTCTTACCCGCGACGAGTCGTGGCCTGTCCGGAGAGGCAAAATATCTGGCGAGTTTTCTAGGGAAACAGATAGAGATTGCGTGCGTGTGTCCTACGGTGGGACGTTGTGACAGATCGTGGCAGGCGCAGAGATCTAGGCGGGTGGTTGGTTTCCTTGCACCCGTCACCCCTATAAAACCAAAGGGTTCACCCACAGGGTTCCATACCTTGCATCCTTGCCTCCGCAGCCACAACCATCACCACCAATTGCCTAGCTTTCTTGTCTCCACATCCCCATCATCGTTGAGCTCGCATCCGTCCACCCCCACCTCCAATGGATCAATGGTGCCGCTTCAACATCACCTTCCCACGCATGGAAGGCCTCGTCCGTCGTGGCCTTCTCCACGCGCAGACCTCGGCCAAGGAGTGGCTGCTGCTCGATGAGGAGGACTTGTCATCACCGCTCGATGGCTATGTGGTGTCGTTCGCCCACTTCCATGAACGTGGGTTCATGACCCCTGCCCACAGATTTCTCTGGGGGCTGCTGCACTACTACAAGATCGAGCTGCAACATCTCAACCCCAATGGGCTCCAACACATGGCGGTGTTCATCGCCCTATGCGAGGGGTTCCTGGGGATCATCCCCCACTTTGATCTATGGAGGTACTTCTTCGCTATCACCCTCCAAAAGAAGAGGGAGAAGAGCGGTAGGCAGGAGCTGCATATACTGATGGGGTACGCCAGCATCCAGCTCTGAAACAATCAGGTCGGTGAGTACCCACCCATACGGCTCTCGATGTCCAACAAAGGGTGGCACTCGTAGTGGTTCTACCTCAAGAATGCCGCCGCCGCCCCTCTACCAGAGTTCATCGAGCGCCTGATCGAAGAGGCCCTGGAGTCGTGGAGGAAGTGGGGCATCCCGGAGAAGGATAAGAAGAAGATCTAGGACCACATTGCCGCCATCCTCAAGGAGAATGGCCTAAAGGGGTCGAGCATCATCGGGGCCTACCACGCAAGGAGGGTGGCATTCAAACCACTTACTAAAAGTCATCTCATGAATTTATCCAACACAAATCAATCCAAACTTGATTACTAAATTAATTTATCCATTCAAACATCTCATAGGAAGCAACATTGCATATTTATCCAATTCAATCAACTCATATGCACCCAAATGAAATGATCAGCAAGAGATATACCTTGGTTGGCTCATGATCATCCAATTAGCAAGCTCCAACTCAAATACTTGCAAGCCATCAAATAATCCAATAAATCACCACAACTTGAATATGACACTTGTATGTTGTAGCACTTGGACTTCACTCAATTTTCACTTAGCATTGGGTTGGATATGCACTAAGCTTCAATGCTTGATTCAACATATGATGATTACTATGAAAACAGTTTGAATCAAGCCTCCAATGCCATGGTACCTACACACATTCATCCACTTTTTGATGGTACCCAAACAATTTTATGTCCTCTCAAGTTAGGAGCAACATACTTAGGCAATGCCTTAGTATGAGTAGCGGGATGTTTTGCAATAGCAACCATTGAGGTACCATCACCATCCTTTCTAAGCATATCATGATCATCAATTGAAATAGGCTTAGAAATTTTACCTAGGGGACATGAATGTGCCATGTGGCCCCTTTCCCGACATGAGTAGCACTTCCTCTTTGCTTGAGCCTTCTTTTCCTTGCTCATGTGGTGCTTCTCATTGCCTTGTCTCTCATGGATTGCTTGAGCCTTCTTCTCAAGCTTGGTAGGACACATGTCCCATATTTCCACACTTGAAGCACTTGATGTGAGCATAATCTTTCTTCTTATCTTCATTCTTGCTCGTCATCTTGGCATCTTGAGTTTGCATTGGATGCCTTGCCTTTCCACCCCTTCTTATTTTCTTCTTCTTTATCATCAAATCACCACCATTTTCATGGTTGATCTTGATTTGTTCTTGGGGTGTCTTCTCTTGCTCTACTTGTGGCTTTGGTTGAGGCTCTTCTAATTGCTTCACCAATTGCTTGATTGGGCACATTGAGGTGAGATGACCCCAAGTGCGGCACTTAAAGCACTTAACATGCCTTAGCCTCTCTTCTTCTTTCTTCAACTTGAGCTTTTCTTCATTGTGGCAACCATTTGTAAGATGTCCCACTTCATGGCACTTGAAGCACATGAAATGAGAGAGCTTCTCTTGTTCTTGCTTCTTCATCTCTCTTTTATATCTTCTCTTGCCCCATCTTTTTCTCTTGATCTTGCTCTTGTTGAAACCAATGCCACTTATGTCATTGCGGCTTTCTTGATGATTGACTTTGCTAGTCTTGAAGCCGACTCCACTCTTGTCACCAAAGTTTCTTTGAGTCTTCAACATATGCTCAAAGGTGACTTGAGAGTTGTAGCACCTCTCTAACTTGTTGCTCAATTTCTTCACTTGTTCATTGAGCTCACTGTTCTCCTTAAAAAGGTTAGTCTCACAAGACATAGAAGTAGAACAAGCATCTATATGTGAAGAGCATTACATATCTAATAAATCATCACATGAGGTGGATACATGCTTCTTGCCTACATCACAAGGGTTAGCAACAATTTATGATTGGTCAATTGACCCATGTGATGAGCTCTCATTATTTTTAAGTTTCTTTGTAAACATTTTAATGAGAGAATCATATTGTTCTAATAATTCATCATGAGATGCAAGTAGTGTCTCATGATTCAATTTTAGCTCATCATGTGAAGATTTATAAGCATCAAGTAATTTCTTATGTTCTTCACAAGAGTTCTTTAGAAATGAGTTTTCATTTTCTAATTTCAATGTTTTAGCTTTCTCATTTTCTAAAGATATGGTCATGCTAGCAAGTCTACTAACAAGCTCATCATATGAATCAACATGATCAACCACATTATCATTTGATACCTTGGTGTCACCTTGTGACATGAAACAATGTGGTGTAGTTGGAGAGCTTGTAGTAGCATCATCATCATAGCTTGAGCATGAACCAACATCACCATCAAGTGTGCATGGGGTAGCATCATCACTTGCAACACTTGTGGCATCATCATCAATCTTGTCAAGTGAACTTGTAGTGGATTGATCATCATCATCATCATTACTTGACCATGAGGTGGAGCAATCTTTCACAATAACCAAATTGTGATCATGCTCAACACACTCATGCACCTCCTTCTTAGGCTCATCCTCCTTCTTGAATTTGCCATCATCCCATGTGGAGGAATCACCGAAGGTTTCCTTGATGGACTCCCATATCCCACGAGCGGTTCCCTTGATGTTTACTTGTTTCATCAAATCAAAGCTCAAAGCATCCATTAGATAACAACAAGCATGTGCATCAAATTCATAGAGAACTCTTTGAGCTTTGGTGAGATTTCTATAATCCAAGACATGGGTGAGACCGCTAGTGACAACCCACCAAAATTTAGGTCCCTTTGCACAAAAATGATCAAGCATGTGATTTTTCCAAAGTGCAAAGTTTGTGCCATCAAAAATGTGTCTCACAAATATCTAGCCCATTTGACGCCATCCTCTCGGGTCGGTGAAGACCACAAATGAGAGACCGGGCTCCGATACCACTTGTAAGGTCGAGATGGTGGACTAGAGGGGGGTGAATAGTCCTTTCTAAAATTAATCACGTCGGCTAACTGAAACAAATACGGAATTAAAACTATCGGTCTAGCCAAGACTACACCCCTCTATCTATGTTCTTTAGCACCTTCCAAAGATACTAATTAAGCAACAAGGGTGCCGGGCTAGCTAGAGCTCACCTAACCAATTCTAAAAGCAAGGTCACACAAACCTATGCCACTAGTACTTGAAGCAACAAGGGAGCTCCTACACAAGCTAGTAAGCAAAAACACAAAGCCACCTAAGCTCACTAGCAATGCTCAATAACAAGGCAACCAATGCCAAATTAGAGAGCGCAATTACTTAGCTACACAAACTAAGCAATGCGACTAACAAGGTTACACAAACCAAATTAGCCACGCAAGGGAGCTACTTCTATGCTACACAAGCAAGAAGGTAACTAGTAAGCTACACAAGCTAACTAATTACAAAAGCAACTACACAAGCACAATGTATATGAAATATAAATACAAGCTTGTGAAAGGAGATTGCAAACCAATGGAAAGAACAAGGTTGACACGGTGATTTTTCTCCCGAGGTTCACGTGCTTGCCAACACGCTAGTCCCCGTTGTGTCGACCGCTCACTTGGTGGTTCGGCGGCTAATTGGCATCACCCGCCAAGCCCGCACGTCGGGCACCACAAGAACCTACCCCGAAAGTGAGGGTAGCTCAATGACACGCTTTACTAGAGTTGCTCTTCGCGGCTCCCGCGGGGCGAGCACAATGCCCATCACAAAGCTCTTCTCCGGAGCACCGCACAAGTTTCTTGCGGGCTTCGATGGAGACCACCACCAAGCCATCTAGGAGGTGGCAACCTCCAAGAGTAACAAGCACCACCGGCGTACAACTCGATCACCTAGTGCCACTCAATGCAACCTCACGATGCAATCGCACTAGAATCGCTCTCTCACACAATCGGATGATCACTATCAAGCATATGTGAGATGGAGGGCTCCCAAGCACTACTACACAAGCCACCAAGGCTCTAGTGTGCTCTACACCCGGCCCAAGGCCGACCATGGCTTCTATTTATAACCCCACGAACAAATAGAGCCGTTACCCCTTCACTGGGCAAAAGTCGGGCCGACCGGACGCTCCGATCCGATCGACCGGACGCTGGACCTCAGCGTCCGGTCACGTGATACTCGCCACGTGTCCCCTCCTTCAAACGCTATTCATCCGATCTCAACAGTCATCTGACGACCAGACGCAGCAGCTTCAACTGACCGGACGCTGAGCCTCCAGCGTCCGGTCATTTCCAGTAAGGTTCCATAAACAACATTTCACGATTGGATGCGTCCGGTCTTGCTCGACTGGACGCAGCCAGCATCCGGTCACTCAATGACCCTTCTGAGCGCCCCACGTCAGCATACGTCAGCATTGACCGGACGCACCCTGACAGCGTCCGGTCACATTTAGTGTCAGCGTCCGGTCAAAGGCCGAAACGCGCGCCCTCTACTGCCACTGACCGGACGCGCCGGTCCAACCAAGACCAGCGTCTGGTCACTTACAGTGACCTCCATCTTTTCTGTCTAGGGCGCCAGTGGCACCGTCGGACTATCCATACTCTACGGGTGGACACTCCGCCGGTGAAGTTTCTCCTTTCGCCTCCGTTTCATCGCCGAGTTGATCCACATCAACTCCAACTTGACCTCCTTTGTAAATGTGCCAACACCACCAAGTGTACCCCACCATGTGTATGTGTGTTAGCATTTTCACAATCATTTTTCAAAGGATTAGCCACTCAACTTGCCACGCCACTCAATCCTAGCGACGATGCAAAGTTAGATCGCTCGGGTGGCACTAGATGACCGATATGCAAACAAGTTTGCCCCTCTTGATAGTACGGCCATCTATCCTAAACCCAGTCATAAACTTCTCTGCACACCTATGACTGGTGAAATGAAATGCCCTAGGTTATACCTTTGCCTTGCGCATTCCGTTCCATCTTTTCTAATGTCGATGCAATACATGCACCAACATGATCAACAATGATATGATCCACTTCATATCATCATGTGATCATATTGGTTCATCGATCTTGACTTCACTTGCTTTTCACCGTTGCCTTCGTCCATCGGCGCCAAGTCTTGCTCAAGCTTCACCGCCACGCGGTCCATCGCTCCAAAGCCTCCGACTTGCCCTTCACGCTTGCAACCGGTCCATCAAGCCAAGTCTTGTCTTGATCTTCTCCACCTTGATCACATGACTCAATGTCATGTCTCATTTGCAATAAGCTCCTTCATCATCACATGTGTGAGCTTTGCAACATCTCCAAGCCATTTTCACCTTCATGGCATATGTTGCTCACACATATGTACCTGTGGACTAATCACCTGTGTATCTCACATAAACACAATTAGTCCACCTAGGTTGTCACTCAATTACCAAAACCACACAATGACCTTTCAGTGGGGCACGCACATCAGCCATTTCTTCCCCCTTCCTTCCCTACCTCGCCGGTAATGGTGCGCTTGCCATCAGAGGCAGCTGTACCCATCGAGCCACTAGGCCAGGCAAGGAAGGCATCCAAATCCACCCTCATCACGCTCCCTTCCTTCTACCATGTCCCGCTCGCCTATAAAATCCACACCGAGCGCTCTCTCCCTCTTGTTTCATCCCCATCCGTGCTAGCTCACCGTCGCCACTGCAAACCACCGCTCCAGAGCTCGCCGACCTTCGTAGTCGCATCCCAGAGCTCCGCGCCACCTCACCGCGGCCGTAGGTGCCTTCTTCCCCTTGGATTGATCATGGTTTCTATGGATTTGAACTCACCAGCGCCATTCTCCCTCCGTAGCCACCACCGCACGTCGCCGACCACCTCTGGAGCTCCTCGGACACCGCGGCCACCTCCATCGGACTCACGGTGAGCCACACTACTTACCCATCCTTCTCTTGTCGCGATTGGTGCACCAGAGCGCCATATCGGCGAGCTCCAGCAGCCAGTGGCTATGGCGCCGCCGTGGAGCCATCATCCCGACGTGCTCCCCGCCCTCGTTGCCCTCGTTTTGTGCCGTATTGAGTTCGCAACGCTTTGCACAACATCTAGGTGTAGACCGCATAGTGATTGGCCATCGGAAACGCCGTCCCGGTGATCGCTGGTGAGCTCGGCTTGTCGTCGGCCATGGGGGCTATCTTCCCCGGTGGCCCGCTTCTCCCTTCATGCCAGCGTCGTTGGTTTTTAGATGGACGGCCGAGATCGCGTACCCCTTCGGGGTTATGTAACCGGTCCAACATGGACCATGGACTTGGCGCACCGCGCCCACGTCAGCGAGTCCACGTACACATGGTGCACCGCACCAATGCCGCACAGCCGCGTGGCGGCCAGTCAGCCGGTGATGCAGTATAGTTCAAAAGAATTGCTTTTCAGTCCTGTTTTCTTCTGTTTTAGCCCCTGTAGTTTTAGAAAATAGTGTGCGCCATCCATAATTCGTTTAAATTCAAATTTTATTAGTTTAAATTCAAATTTGAGGTTCAGTTTATTTACAGGAATGCCATTGAAACTTATTTCATACATAACTTTTGTGTTTTAAGTCCGATTAGAGTGATTCTTTCGCTGATGTGTTCGTAGCAGTACATAGTTTAGTTTTATAAGCTTTTCAATCTATGTTTCTACTATTTGGTGTACTATTCTAATAGAAGTCTATTTGTATGCATGTGATGATTAGATTGGATGCTTGATTGGTGAATTGGAACATGTTTAGAGGGTGATCAGTTCGAGGTTACTAAGGACCAGTAGGGTGACCAGCAGTACCAAGAGGAAAACTTTGAGGAAGGCAAGTGTAGCAAAGGCCCCTTGTACCTATGAACTCAACAATTCATATACATGCATGTGTCTAAATTTGAATTACCTTTAAGGACTTTACCTAGATTACTACTTGTACCACATATCCTTGTTACCTATGGTTTGGGATGCATTTTGGATAGATGCTGCAGCGCTCAACATAAAATAACTGTTAAACATGACTAAAGGTATTATGCAATATGTTAAAATGGAGCTTTTTAGCAACAATTAGGGGGCTAGAGTACGGGGTTGAGTGCTCTAGTGCCTCTCCGTAAGGACTTAATCCTGAAGTGGCCACGTAGGAGGTTTCGTACAACCCCGAGTGTCATATGGCTCTGACTTTAAACTGTTAACTAGATTGTACTAGCTCATATGTAGCTTTCCGAAAGGGCAAGAGGAGAGCACTAGTTGGTATGTTTCTTTTCCTGCTAGGGTGTGTACCGTGCCGCGACCACGAGTGCCACTCCTAGAGGAGGGCCACATACGGCTAGACGGCTGAAACCTTAGCAGCTACAACTTGTTAGTGTGACTAGCGAAGGGTTTCGTAGTGAAACCCTACCACACTTCCTAGGTAGAGGTTGTTCAAACCCTGGCATTGGGAATCATGGCTCGGTGGGTAAAGTTGTTCAATTTCTATAGAAATATTTAACCTATTATAACAGTCGAGCTCACGGATACGAGCGATCTAGATCCTTCATGATTAGTGGTTACTATGGATATTTGGGAAATTGATATAATCTTGATTATTCACTATTATCACTTGGGTTGGGTTTATTCACTAAAGTAGTGACTCAGGATGCTAAAACTTGACTAACTAAAATTGCTAACCGCAGTCAAACCGTGTCTAGCCTTGGAGTCTCATAGATCCCTTTGATATACTTGCTAAGCATGGTGAGCTTACACTTGTTTTACATTCAATGAAAATCCCGGATGGGTAACAAATAATACATATGAATAGTTTCCAGAGGATGTCTAGGACTACTAGATTGATGTTCACCAGTTGGAGTCCCTATGGCAATTTGGGCTTAGTTTTTTGCTTTATGTAATAATGTTGCTAATGAGCAAGACTATGTGATAACAGCATGATGAGATATGCGATGTAATAAAGTACTTTACTTTGATATTATTGTAATTTGGGATTATATGTGTGTTTGGACATCCTAGGCGCACATATATGAGCACTTGGTTTTGTTATGCAAAATTGGGTGTGACAAATTGGTATCAGAGCTATAACTGACTGTAGGACGATCAACCTAGTTGGAAATGGACGTTTTTAGGATCACATTATCTTTATTTTGCTACCTTTCATTTACTATAAAATTTTTGCTTATATTTTGTCTATTATGTATTGCAAAAATTATCTTATTCTAATACTCAACCTTTTTAATCTTATAGATGGCCCGCACCAAGCTGACAGCCTGCAAGCATACCATTGTGATGCCAACAAGGAGGATGAGGTTCACGCTCGGCAAGCGTGTTCCCCCACACCTAGTTGAGGCCTTGAGGGACATGGAGGAGGAACCGCCTAAGGAGGTGCCCATGGAGGAACCTCTAGAGGACATAATGGAGGATGACCCTATGGATGAGGGGATTGAAGAGGGGCCCATATATGAGGAGCCTATAGAGATAGAAGAATCTGAGGAGCCCATGGAGGAAGCTGAATAGGGGGGTTAGGATGGAGCTGGTGACCCTGATGATGGTGATGATTCTGACAACTCTGATTCTAATGATGGGGGTAATGATGGTGGTGATGGAGATGGAGGAGACGGTGGAGATGATGGTGACGACTACCATGCTGCACTGCTGGCGAAGGGGTGGACCACGGAGATCCACTATGATTTGCAGGGCAATGCCTACTACCACCCCAAGCTTCTCTCACTTGTACGTCGCTACCACACTAGGTGCACCGTGCAATACCAGACGGAGCATTGGACCCACGCCGACTACACCAGCTTCTAGGAGACGGAGGTGTACATCCACGAAGGGAGTCGGGTGCGCTACATCCACCATGCTATCACTGCACGGCTCACACATGCAGCCACCATCCGGGATGCTGCTCGACAGGTGTTGGTGGTCAATCGTGACCGCCACTTCGTTGACATTGCATGGGAGGAGGATCACTATCTTCCCCGCCATCAGAGCGACCAATCCACCTGCAACATCGCCGCACCACTTGGGGAGGAGAACCATAGGCTTAGGCCTACCCTGATGAGCTTGGCCCAAACCAACACTAACTTGGATCAAGCCTTCGATGAGCTAGATGTCATGGGGAAGGCGTACCTACAGCTTGCCCTTGAGAATGCTACATTGAAGCAGCAGCAAGGAGGTCCTGATGTGGAAGCATCAGGTATTCCTGCTGAATCGCCCCCAAAGAATAGAGGAAGCTTTGGAGACCCCAACACCAGCACCAACATCAACCCATAGGAGGATTTCCCACAAAAAAAGTAATAAACACGCATAGATGTGCGAGAGTGTGTTAGTTTCTTTTCTTTTTAATGGTTGAACAATTGTTACTTGAGTGGTTGGATGATTTTCATGATGAACAATGTTTGATTTGGATTTTTGTCATGATTGTGATGATTTGTGGGCATGCCTACCGTCATTTAGTTAAGATTAAGGCTTAAGGATGATATGAATAAATAGTCGGGTTTATTTTTATCTTGTTGTCCATTCTGTATCATTTTGAGCAGTTCACCTTTATCAGTTCATATCTCATGTTATAGATGTCCAATGGTCATAAAAATTTTATGGAGATATGCAGACTTCCGCATCTTTCTTTTGGCTCTAGAATCACCTCAAACCTATTACGAATTGTGAGATACAGCGGTTGTAAGTTGATGTTTCTGTGATGTCAAACCTAGTCTGTTTTTGCCTGATTAAACTTCAGAATCTGAAAATGTGTTCTAAATGAAAGTTGTAGAGAATTTCATAAGCTTTCCATAATAGTAAAATTCACGTTCAGATGATAAACAGAGAGTGATATATGCTCGTTTTACTGCATTGTTATTTGTCCAACTCGCTGGAAAAGTTCAGAACAATTATCTTCTTGTATACCCTATATGTATCTCTTGTCTTGATCTTGTGATACCTACTCTCAATAGGTCATTATCTCTTAAAGGTTATATGTTTTGGACATATAAGACTTATATGATGTATCTATAGATGATGAACACCAGGAGGAACAACCAAGGAGGCAAGGACTTACCGCCGCCACCCCCTATCACTATGGAGCAACTAATGATGATGCAAACTCAATTGCTTCAGCAGATGGCTCAGAGCATGCTGAATATTGGGAATAGGAATGAGAATGCACCACCTCAAGTCAGAGACAAAAGAGGAGAGTTTTTGAAGGGACATCCACCTATCTTCAAGCATTCCACTGACCCACTCCAAGCTGATGATTGGCTGCGTGCAATTGAGAGGCAACTTGAGATTGCATAGTGTGATGACAAAGAGAAGGTTTTGTATGCTTCTGGACAGCTGCAAGGGGCTACACTTGACTGGTGGGACTCTTTCCGCTTTGGCCGTACTAAAGCTAATCCCATCACTTGGCAAGAGTTTCGCAGTGCCTTCCGCTCTCATCATGTGCCTGCTGGATTGATGAAACTCAAGAAGAAGGAATTCTTGGCTCTCAAGCAGGGGAGCATGTCTGTTGTAGAGTATCATGATAAGTTCATACAATTGTCACGGTACGCACCTACTGAAGTGGAAGATGATGAGAAGAGGTAGGAGCTGTTCATGGAAGGTCTGAATGATGGTCTCTAGTACCAACTGTTGTCCCATACCTTTGCTAGTTTCTAGCAGCTAATAGACAAGGCCTTGGTTATAGAGAACAAGCGCCGCCAAATGGAGGACAAGAAGAGGAAATTCTAGGGGCAATAGCCCAGGAGTAACACTCGTGTCCGCACTGCTCCTCAGCAAGCTTACCCACAGCAGTGCTATCAAGGTCAGTCCAGTCTGATCAACCGCAACCAGCAACCACAGCGTGCATAGCAACAGCAGCAATAGTATAAGGCACCAGTCTAGCGCCAGCAGCAAACTAACAATGCTCCTATGAAGAATAATGTCCTCAATGCTCCACAAAAGAATGGCGCACCAAAGGTGCCAAATGCAGTCAATGACAACAGATGCTTCAACTGTGGAGAACCAGAACATTACTCCAATAGATGCCCCAAGAAGACGGCTAATATGCAGCAGAACTATGTCCGGGGAAAGGTCAATCATGTGACCATAGAGACAGCTCAGGAGGCACCTGATGTGGTGATCGGTACGTTTTCGATCAACTCAAACTCAGCTACAGTTCTTTTCGATTCTGGTGCTTCACATTCCTTCATAGCATATACTTTCATAAAGAAGCTTGGTATTCCCGTATGTGTTATGAAGAAACCCATGTTAGTAAACTCACCTGGAGGGGAAATGAAAGCAAATTGGATATGTTTAGCTGCTAGTCTCATCATAAGGGGGTAGAATTTCAAGCCAACCTTATAGTCATAGACTCATCTGGAATTGATGTTATCTTGGGTATGGATTCGTTGAGGTTCCGGAAGGTAGTTATAAATTGTGGGAATAGTTCCGTGAATCTAACCACTCCATCTAGAGAGAAAGTTGAGTATGTGGCAACACAGTCAGCCTTAGAAATTTGTCGGGTTAATCAATTGGAGGGCATAACCCTAAAGGATATACAGATAGTAAATGAGTATCCAGATGTCTTCCCTGAGGAGTTACCAGGTATGCCACCTGAATGAGATATTGAGTTTATAATTGAACTTTTACCTAAAACTGCACCCATAGCTAAGAGACCTTATAGAATGGGAGTGAATGAATTAGTAGAACTTAAGAAACAAATAAGGGAACTGCTAGATAAGGGTTATGTCCAACCTAGTTCTTCACCTTAGGGTGCACCAGTACTGTTTGTAGAGAAGAAAGATGGTACAGAAAGAATGTGCATAGATTACATATCACTTAATGAGGTCACAATTAAGAACAAGTATCCACTGCCTAGAATCGATGACCTATTTGACCAGTTGAAAGGAGCTTGTGTATTTTCCAAGATGAACCTCTGATCTGGATACCATTAGTTGAGAATAAGATGTTGTGACATTCCCAAAATCGCTTTTGTGACCTGATATGGATTATATGAGTTCACAGTCATGTCTTTTGGTCTGACAAATGCACCTACTTACTTCATGTATTTGATGAACAAAGTATTCATGGAGTACCTTGACAAGTTTGTCGTTGTGTTCATTGATGATATATTAGTCTACTCTAAGAATGAAGAAGAACATGAGGAACATTTGAGGCTAGTATTGCAGAAGCTTAGAGAACATCGGCTCTATGCTAAGTTTAGCAAATGTGAGTTCTGGCTAAAAGAAGTATCTTTCCTTGGCCACATAATCTCTAATGGAGGAGTAGCAGTAGATCCCAAGAAGGTTAGAGATGTGTTGAGTTGGAAGCCACCTCAGGATGTCAATGAGATTCAGAGTTTCCTTGGTATGGCTGGGTACTATAGGAGATTCATCGAGGGATTCTCTAAATTAGCCAAACCCATGACTGATCTGTTAGAGAAGAATGCCAGATTTGTATGGTCTAAGCAATGTCAGGATAGTTTTGAGGAGTTGAAGAAGAGACTGACTTCTGCCCCAGTGCTTGTCTTACCTGATCTTACCAAAAGCTTCTCTATCTATTATGATGCCTCACGGCAAGGTCTAGGTTGCGTTCTTATCTAAGAGGGTAGAGTTGTTGCCTACGCATCTAGACAACTGAGAAAACATGAGTTAAATTATCCGACTCATGATCTGGAGTTAGCAGCGATGGTACATGCTCTCAAGATTTGGAGTCATTACCTGATTGGTCATAAGTGTGAGATTTATACGAATCATAAGAGTTTGAAATATATATTCACTCAGTCAGATCTGAATTTGAGGCAGCGCAGATGGCTAGAGTTGATCAAGGATTACGACTTGGAAATACACTATCACCCAGGAAAGGCTAACGTTGTAGCAGATGCTTTGAGCAGGAAGAGCTATGTGAACATGGCCTATGCAACTCAATTACCTAAAGAGTTGTGTGAGGAGTTCGAACACCTGAATTTGGGTATTGTGGCTAACACTATGGAGTTAGAGGTGGAACCTACTTTAGAACGAGAGATTCGTAAGGGATAGTTGAATGATGATAAGATCAAAGATATTGCTAAACGTATAGTGATTGGTAAAGCCCTAGGTTTCCACATGGATGATCAAGGAATAGTGTGGTTTGACAAAAGGATTTGTGTGCCAGAAGTGAAGTCTATTAGAGAGTCTATTTTGAGGGAAGCTCATGACTCGTCCTATTCTATACACCCGGGGAGTACTAAAATGTATCTTGACCTTAAAGAGAGATATTGGTGGTATGGACTAAAAAGAGATGTAGCTGAACATGTGGCCATATGTGATACGTGCCAAAGAGTAAAGGCAGAGCATCAGAGGCCAGCAGGTTTACTTCAACCTATGAAGATACCCGAGTGGAAATAGGAAGAAGTTGGAATGGACTTCATAGTGGGATTACCCCATGCACAGAGGGGATATGACTCTATCTAGGTAATTGTAGACCGTCTGACAAAAGTAGCACATTTCATTCCTATCAAGACAACCTACTCTGGTGCGAAGTTGGCAGAGCTATACATGGAAAGGATTGTATGTTTACATGGAGTACCGAAGAAGATTGTTTCAGATAGGGGTACACAGTTCACATCTTATCTTTGGCAGAAGTTGCATGAGTCCATGGATACGAAGTTGAACTTTAGCTCAGCTTATCAACCTCAGACAGATGGATAGACCAAGAGAACAAATCATATTTTAGATGATATATTGAGAGCTTGTGCTCTACAGTACGGGACAAGTTGGGATAAGAGTTTACCCTATGCTGAATTCTCTTATAATAATAGCTACCAGAAAAGTCTTAAGATGGCACCATTTGAAGCGTTGTATGGCAGAAAGTGTAGGACACCACTGTTTTGGAATCAAATGGGGGAAAGTCAGGTCTTTGGACCAGAAGTTTTGCAATAGGCGGAGAAACAGGTACAAACAATAAGGCAAAACTTGAAGGTCGCACAGTCTAGATAGAAAAGCTATGCTGACACGAGAAGAAGGGATTTGGTGTTTGCGATTGGTGATTTTGTTTATCTCAAAGTTTCACCTATGAGAGGAGTTAAGAGGTTTCATACTAAGGGAAAGTTGTCACCCAGGTATGTGGGACCCTTCAAGATCATCAATAGGAGAGGAGAAGTTGCTTACCAGCTAGAATTACCGAAACAGCTCTTAGGTGTTTATGATGTTTTCCATGTATCACAGCTTAAGAAATATTTGAGAGTACCTGAGGAACAATTACCTTTGGATGAACTGGATATCCAATAGGATTTATCATACAGAGAATATCTAGTGAGAATCTTGGAAACAACTAAGAGAATCACAAGGAGCAGGATTATAAGAATGTGTAAGGTTTAGTGGAACAGGCATTCGGTGGATGAGGCAACCTGGGAAAGAGAGGATGATCTAAAATCTGACTACCCTAATCTTTTTGAATCACCCAAATCTCGAGGATGAGATTCACCTAGGAAAGAGAGGCGAGGAGGAATCTTCAGGCGGAGAGCGATGAGCTCGGTATCCTGAGCGCCGCCCTTGGAGCGGTCTGTGACAACCTTGAGGTGGTGCGGTCAGAGGGGACCAGCTCGCTCACAGCCCGTGCCGTCGAGATCATGGCTCGGGTGCACTAGCTCTAGAGGAACGCCCTTCGCGTTGGGGTCAATCAATCCTTCATGATTGCTCATTCTTATTATGGGGACATCATCGATCCAGAGACGATGAGCCACGGCTTCGTGTAGGGCTATGAATTGCACGAGCTAGAGGAGATGGAAATGGCGATGGCTCCCCTTTTGCAAGACCTGACAGACAGGATAGAAGACATAGTTCTCCCCCAAAGGGGCTTGCTAGTCAAATAGGTCGGATGAACTTTTTTGTCATAATCGGACAAGTTGTCGACCCCTGTGTATCGTTTAAACAAACTCGTCATCTTGTTTCGTTTGATCGAATTTGTTTTTCCTCCCCTTTTATGTGTGAAAAGGGGTTCATGTGTTCTGACCCTTCCATTTGTTAAGACCGTAGGGCCCGAGGTGTAGGAGGGAAACTCTAATCACACTGGTAAGCAGGAGTGCCATAGCCGCTGGGGCGTAGGTTTCTTCCCGTCCGACCAGCCTTGCTCAGTCATTCTTTTTCGCAGACCTTGCCACTAGGTTTAATGTGAGGAAGAGGTCGGGCGTGTCAACTATTTCAGAAAGGGTGTATTTATACCCTTATGTATTAGCCCCCGAGTGAGATCTGACCCCTTGCCGTTGCTAGGGTCGGGTGTCACTAAAGATCGAGGAGAGGATAATGAAATTAGTAGGAGAAAACATCTCTTGTTTTCACACGTACCCCCTCCCTAGGTTCTGAGCCATCATTCTGTGACCGCGTGTTCGGTCTCCTTGCGAGTCCAACTTTTCTCGAGCCCCTGTGCGTAGCAAGGGTCCGATCGAGGGTCGGCTCATCTTTGTGATCGTTGCCCCATCCACGGTTTCCGCAACCGGAGGGGTTGAGCTAGCGTCACTTGCCTTGATGGTTCGAGTGACGCGCTCGGTGAGCTCGCTAATGGGCATGTTCGAATGGAATCCAGGTCTGTCATTTGTGATGGGGTCGGCATAGCCCTCATGTGGCATTCCACTGCTCCTTAACCCGCCTCTCAGCAGATGCCCAAGCCATTCCAGAGGGCGACTCAGGTGGCCCAATGGCCACCCCTCAATAGGGATTCTGTGGGCTCGGCTCGAGGTTAGGATCGAACAAGAAGGTTGAGATGACCCTGTTCGCTTCTAAGCGGGTCAGGCGAAGGCTGCTGGGGCTCATCTGTGTTTTCTCCCCTAGCTCTGTTTGACGTGAGGTGATCTCGGGCCCTTCGCGGGCCAGCATTAGAACCTCGGTCAGTTGGACTCCCGATTTAGGGTCAGGCGGCTCGAGCCCCCGAGCCCTGTGGGACTCGGTAGGGGTCGGCTAGATTTCATGCGTCACCCTATCCTCGGTTTCCGCAATCGGAGGGACTGAGATAACAACACTTGCCTCGATGGCTCGAGTGTCGTGCTCGATGAGCTCGCTAACGGGCATGTCCAAGTGGAATATGGGTCTATCATTCACTGATGGGGTTGGCATAGCCCTCATGTGGCATTCCACTGCTCCTTAACCCACCTCCCGGCAGATGCCCGAGCCGTTAGATTGGCTTGGGTGGCCCGCTGGCCTTTCCTCGATGGAGATTCTGTGGGCTTGGCTCGAGGTTAGGATCGAACAAGAAAGGTCTAGATGTCCCTATTCGCTTCTGAGCGGGGTCAGGCAAGGCCGCTGGGGCTCATCTATGTTTTTCTCCCCTGGCTTTGTTTGATGCGAGGCGGCCTCGAGCCCTTCGCGGGCCAGCCTTCGAACCTCAGTCGGTCGCCGCTCATGTCGAATGAGACGACTACCGCTTTGTGACGTGACGCAAAGCATTGTGATGCAATAACTGCATATGCAATGCTCGGATGTATGAGATGAATGTATGGATGAATGTATGAATGAATATATTAATGCATGCATGAGAATGGATGAATGAATGTTCATGTATTGGAAAAGTAAAGTGGGGGTTGGTAAAGTTACCACGATGGCACGAGTGACGGGTTCGAGGAGCTCTTACTAGAATATGCCCATGTGGGGTCTGGGTCCATCGTTCATGATAGAGTTGGCATAACCTGCATGGAGCATCCTATTTTTCCCTACCCGTCTCTCGGCAACGGCCTGAATCTTTCGATTGACTTGGGTGACCTACAAGCCTCTCCTCAGTGGAGATTCCATAGGTAGGCCCCTCCAAACCCTTCCGAGGAAGGAGGAGGCTAAAGCTCAGGGTGCGGGGATAAAAACTATAATCATGTTGGTGAGCATAAACGCCATAGCTGCTAGGGCATAGGTTTCTAGTGATCCGACCAGTTTTTCTTAGAGTTTGTTTCCGCACACCTTGCTTCTAGTTTTTTTAATGTGAGAAGGGGTTGGGCATAAAGAATGTCTAGTGAACAGATATTCTTGCTAGCCCCCGAGTGAGGCCTGACCCCTTGCTGTTGCTGGGGTCAGGAGCTCGATAGCGAAATTAATGTGCGTAAAGTAAGGGTGATCCGCTAGTATAGGAATTACCTCAATGGCACGAGTGATGGGTTCAGGGAGTGCTTATCAGATATGTTTGAGTGGAATCCAAGCCCGTCATTCATAACTGGGTCGGCATAACCCGCGTGGGGCATCCTGCTGCTCCCTACCCGTCCCTCGGCAATGGCTAAGTCGTTTGGTCGACTTGTATTGCTCCACTAGGACAGGACTTACCTGTGGAGATAGAGGATAAGAACATCCCATGCAAGAATTTAGTTAGGCAAATAAGCTAGGCGGCGAACTTATAATAAATGGACAAGCTCTTAAATTTCGTTATGGCCAAACAGTTTTTAGCCCTTCTCCCCCTTTCGTAAAAAAGGTTAGTGCATTCCGACCCTTTCTGTCATTAAGGTCGTAAAGCTCGGGGTGCGGGTGAGCAAATTCTGATCATGCTGGTAAGCAAAGGTGCCATAGCCACCGAGGCGTAGGTCTCTCGCAGTCCAACCAGTTATACTCAGAGCTTGTTCCCACAACCCTAGCTCCTAGGTCTTAATGTGAGAGAGGGTCGGGCACGGAGAATGTTCACCAGGTGGATATACTCTTAGACGCACACCGACCTCTTTGGTAGCTAAGGTAAAAAAGAACGGGGTGTGGAAAAAACTCTGATCACGCTGGTGAGCAAAGATGCCGTAGCTGCTGAGGCGTGGGTTTCTCATAGTCTGACCAGTTTTACTCAGTGCTTGTTTCTACAAACCTCGCATCTGGGTCTTAACATGAGAGAAGGTTGGGCATAGAGAATGTCTACCGGATGGGTATGCTCTTATTAGCCCCCGAATGAGGCCCGACCCCCCCCCCCCACCATTGCTGGGGTCGGGTGTCACTAAAGCTTGGGGAGTTTGATAGCGAAACTGATAAGAGAAAGTGTGCGTTTATTAAGGGTAAAAGCGATGTAGTTGCTTGATGTTCCAAGCATTGGCGAAGACCTCACCGTCGATGGTCTTGAGCTTGTAGGTGCCTGGGCGGAGCACCTCCATGACGACGTATGGTCCCTCCCACGACGGAGAGAGCTTGTGGTGGTCCTTGCCGCTCTGGACGAGGCAGAGGACTAGGTCTCTGACATCGAAGGCCTGACCCCGCACTCGATGGTTGTGGTACCATCGCACCACCTACTGGTACTTGGCCGACTGGAGGAGGGCAAAGTCGCGTGCTTCATCTAGTTGGTCCACGACGTCCTCGTGGGATGCCTTGGCTCCCTGTTCGTCATACGCCCTGACCCTTGGCACTCCATAGTCAAGGTTGGTCGGGAGGATAGCCTCGGAACCATAGACCATGAAGAATGGCATGTAGCCGATGGCCTGGCTGGGGTTGTCCTTAGGCTCTAGAGCACCGCGGGAAGCTCGGTGACCCATCGTCCGCCAAACTTGTTCAACCGGTTGAAGATCCTAGGCTTGAGGCCCTGTAGGACCATGCCATTTGCGTGCTCAACCTACCCATTTGTGCGGGGTTGCACCATGGTAGCCTAGTCGATGCGGATGTGGTATTCATCGCAGAATCAGAAGAACTTCTTTCTGGTGAACTGCATGTTGTTGTCCGTGATGATGGAGTTCGGGACCCCAAAGCGATGGACGATGTCGAGGAAGAATAGCACAGCCTGCTCGGACTTGATCGTGAAGATCGGTCGGGCCTCTATCCACTTCATAAACTTGTCTACGGTGACAAGCAAGTGGGTATAGCCCCCGGGCGCACTTTTGAGAGATCTGACTAGATGGAGCCCCCAGACCACGAACGGCCACGTGATGGGGATCGTCTGGAGTGCTTGGGCCAGCAGGTGGGTCTATCGAGCATAGTACTAACACCCTTCATAGGTGTGCACAATCTGTTCGGTGTCGGCTACTGTGGTCGGCCAGTAAAAGCCTTGATGGAATGTGTTTCCGACGAGGGTCCTCGGCGCGACATGGTGACCGCAGACCCCACCATGGATGTCGCTCAACAGTTGCTTCCCCTATTCGATAGGGATGCAGCGCTGTAGGATCCTGGTGTGGCTTCACTTGTAGAGTTCTCCCTTAACAAGGATGAAGGACTTGGCGCGACGCGCGAGCCACCGAGCTTCCATCTTGTCCGTCAGTAGCGCCTCACGGAAGAGGTAGTCGAGGTAAGGCGTCTTCTAGTCGACTAGAGGGTCAGGCTTTGTTGCTGGATCCTCGTCGAGCTCCATGATTTCAGGGTCGAATGGACCCAATGGTTGGTCAGCCCCCAAGCCTAGGGCAGGGGGCCCATCACCGGCTTGTTCAGGCTCCTCGTAGTGGATCGAGGGTTTGTGCTAATCGTTGGCGAAGACGCCTGTCAGCACTAGCTCTCGATCGGACACCGCCTTCGCCAGCCCATCGACCACCTCGTTGAGATGCCTCAGGATGTGATTGAGCTCGAGGCCATCGAACTTGTCCTCTAGCTGGTGAACTTCTTAGTAGTATGCAGCCATCTTAGTGTTGTGGCAACTCGACTCCTTCATGACTTGGTCGATGACCAGCTAGGAGTCACCCCGAACATCGAGGCATCGGATACCGAGCTCGATGGCGATGCCTAGGCCGTTGATGAGTGCCTCATATTTGGCCACATTGTTGGAGGAGGGGAAATGGATGCGGACCATGTACATCATGCGTACCCCAAGAGGCAAAACGAAGACCAGCCCAGCGCCGATGCCTTTCTTCATCAGCCATCCATCGAAGTACATCGTCTAGAACTCTTGGTCAATGACCGCTGGTGGCATTTAGACCTCGGTCCACTCTGCAACAAAATTAGCCAGCACTTGGGACTTGATGGCCATCCAGGAGACATACGCAATGCCCACTTCGCAATCCTTCCTGTGGCATCCTGGTTTTGGACGACCTCGCCGAGGGGGAAGGACGTCACGACCGTCACCGGATGTGATTCAAAGTAGTGGCGTAGCTTCCTCTTGGCGATGAGGATGGAATATAGGAGCTTTTGGATTTGGGGGTAGCGGGTCTTGGATTCGGACAGGACCTTGCTAATGAAGTACATTGGGCGCTGTACTTTGAGGGTGTGCTCCTCTTCTTCTCGCTCCACCACCAAAGTGGCGTTAACCACCTGTGTGGTGGTCGTAATGTAGAGTAGAACCGTTTCTCCATCGGTCGTAGGAACCAGGATCAGGGCCTTCGTCAGAAGCTGCTTGACCATGTCAAGCACCTCCTGGGCCTTGGGCGTCCATTCGAAATGGTCGGCCTTCTTCATAAGCCGATAGAGGGGAAGGCCTTGTTCGTCGAGGCGCGAGATGAAACGGCTAAGCATGGTGAGGCACCCCATAACTCGCTGTACCCCCTTTATATTCTGAATCGGGCTCATCCTTGTGATGGTCGAGATCTTCTCCGGGTTGGCTTCGATGCCGCGCTCGGAGACGATGAAACCCAGTAGCATACCCCTCGGGACCCTGAAAATGCACTTCTTGGGGTTGAGCTTAATGTCGTTTGCTCGGAGTTTTGTAAAGGTCTGCTCAAGGTCAGCCACAACTTGGTCAGCCCATTTGGACTTGACCATGATGTCATCTACATAGGCCTCAATGGTTCGCCCGATGAGGTCTCCAAAACACTTGAGCATACAACACTGGTACGTAGCCCCAGTGTTCTTCGGACCGAACGGCACTGTGATGTAGCAGAACGATCCAAAGGGGTGATGAAAGATGTCGCAATTTGGTCAGACTCTTTCATCGTGATTTGATGGTACTCGGAGTACGCATCAAGGAAGCAAAGGGTTTCGCACCCTGAGGTAGAGTCGACTACTTGGTCTATGCATGGCAAAGGAAACAGATCCTTCGGACATGCTTTGTTGAGACCATGTAGTCAACTCACATTCTCCATTTCCCACTCTTCTTTTGTATAAGAATGGGATTGGCTAACCACTCCGGGTGGTACACTTTCTTGATGAACCTAGCCACCAAAAGTTTCGTGATCTCCTCGTCGATGGCTCTACGTTTCCCCTCATCAAAGCGATGCAGGCGCTGCTTTACCGGCTTGGAGCCTAGCTTGATCTTCAAGGTATGCTCGGCGACTTCTCTCAGAATGTCTGGCATGTTCGAGGGTTTCCACGCAAATATGTCTTTGTTGGCGCGGAGGAAGTCGACGAGCGTGGTTTCCTATTCAGAGGAAAGCGCGGTGCCAGTGCGCACCACTTTGCTTTTGGAGCTGTTAGGGTCTATGAGGACCTCCTTAGCGCCCTCCACCGGCTCAAAAGACTCGGTCGACCTCTGGTGGTCGGGTGTCTCTTCGGCGACCTCCTTCCTAATGGTTGCAAGCTCCTTAGAGGCGACGATTGTCATGGCATGATCGCAGCATTCGACCTCGCACTCGTAGGCGTGCTGAAATGAGGTGTCGACGGTGATGACCCCGCCTAGGCCCGGCATCTTCAGCTTCAGGTAGGTGTAGTTGGGGACGGCTATGAACTTCGTGTAGCATGGTCATCCCAGGATGGCGTGATAGGTTCCGTGGAACCCAACCACTTCGAAGGTGAGGGTCTCCGTCCTATAATTGGATGGACCTCTGAAGGTGATGAGCAGATCGATCTGCCAAGTGGCACGACCAGCCTTCCGGGCACTATGCCATGGAAAAGCGCTCCAGTCGGTCGGATGTGGGATTGGCTAATGCCCATGGCGTCGAGCGTCTTGGTGTACATTATGTTGAGGCCACTGCCTTTGTCCATCAGTACCTTAGAGAGCCGCTTCGTCCCGATGATTGGGTCAACCACGAGCGAATACCTCCCTAGTTACAGGACGCTCTCCGGGTGGTCGGTCTGATCAAAGGTTATGGCGGACTCTGACCATCGGAGGTAGGTAGGCACGGCCGACTCGGCCGTATAGACCTCGCGGCGCATGAGCTTCTAGCGTTGCTTAGAGTCGTAGGCTGCCGACCCTCCAAAGATCATGAGGCAGCCGTCTGGCATCGGAAAGCCATCGTCTGTCCCCTCGGCATCGTCCATGGTTGGCTTGGGGTCCTTCCCATGCTCCCCCTATTGAAGCCTCCAGACAAGAACCATTTCATGAGGCCACAGTCCTTGTATAGATGCTTGACGGGGAAGGAATGGTTCAGACATGGCCCTTCGAGTAGCTTCTCAAAGTGGTCCGAAGTACGCTCCGCGGGCTTTTGGCCCCCCTTGCGGTCAGCGGCGGCCATGAGCGAGCCCTCACGTCGCTGCTTATTCTTCTTCTTGATGGGACTATTGGAAGCGCCTTCACTGGCGTCCTCGTCCCGTTTCGCCTTGCCATTGAGGCGATCGAAGATCGCTTTGGCCACCTCCTCGCCTGAGGCATGGCTGGTGGAGATGTCGAGGAGCTCCTTGGTGGTTCGCGGGCCCTTACATCCTAGCTTGTAAACCAGGGACTCGCAGGTGGTCCTAGATAGGAAAGCTCCTATAACATCGGCATCGGTGATGTTAGGCAGCTCGTTGCACTACCGGGAGAAGGGCCGAATGTACCCACGAAGGGTTTCTCTGGCCTTCTGTCGGGAGTTCTTGGGATCCCATGGGTTCCCAGGGCGTTTGTATGTGCCATGGAAGTTCCCCACAAAGATCTCTTTTAGGTCCGCCCAACTTTGGATTCTGTTGGGCGGAAGGTGTTCCAACCATGTTCGTGCCGAATCGACCAGGAACAATGAAAGGTTGTGGATAATGAAATCGTCATTATCCGCTCCACCGGCTTGGAAGGCAAGACGATAATCCTTGAGCCATAATTTAGGGTTTGTTTCCCTAGAGTATTTCGGGATGTTGGTTGGTGGTCAGTACCTTGGCGGGAAGGTGGCGTTGAGGATGTGTCGGCCGAAGGCCTGAGGCCCATCCAGGCCAGGACTCAGGCTTCGGTCCTCACCACTGTCATAGCGTCCACCACGGCGAGGGTGATAGCCATGGCTAGCTCCCTCTCTCGGATCATCGCGGGTACGTCTGCGGGCGTCAAGGGTGTCGCGTGCATCACGGTTACAGCCGAGACGCTCATGCACCAGGACGACGGTGTGCTACCTGCCTCCTTGTGGCGCCTAGTGGACTGACGCGTCCATGTTGGGTCGCTCTAAGGGCGTGCGTTGGCTGGCGTCGAGCTCGCATCGCTGAGACAGCGAGCTCTCGGCCTGCTGCGCCACCGCACGCTCGAGCAGCGTATGAATCTCGTGTGGGCCCAATGATCCTCGAGCGTCACGGGCCCCGAAAGCCCACAGAGCAAGGCCATCATAGTAGCGATGTTTTGGCTCGCCCGGGCGAAGTGTGGGAGGGCTTTATCGTCCGCGATGATCCTCCGGTTCACATCGCGGGCCATGGCGCTCGCACTCCCACTTTCTCCATGGCGCTCGATCTCCTGATCGAGCTTCGCGTGTTCCTGCTCAAGCTAGATTCGTGCTTCCTCGGGCTCTAGGTGTCGGGCCTTCAGCTGCTCTACCCACAGGAGGGGTGGGCCCCCTGTCTCCCCCTTGACCTCATCATCGAGGTCGTTCGTTGGGGTAGCCTCCTCTTTGTGGATGCTTTCGACGTGTCCCTTAGGGGTACCTGTCATGAAACACTCACGAGAGGTGTGATGGCTCCCCCTACTAGAGTCAGAGCTGGAGGGCGACTCTGATTCTCCCGTGAGGAGGTCATGAAAAGACTCCGCGACATATTCGGTCATCCCCACAAACTTGTCGTTTCCAGGGGACGGAGGCATGCGTCATGCCACAAGGTGGCCATCGGTCCCTGTGGCGTTGCGGAGACCGAATGGGAGCGCTGTCGGGGTGCTCCGGATGAGGTATTCCGGAGAGAGCGGCTCCCCTTCGGCAAGCTATGCCATAACATTGGTGAACGAGAAGGTGAGGTGGCGCAGATCTTCCTAGGATGGTCAGGGTCCCAGGAAGGCACCGAGCTAGGGCTCCAACCTCCTATAGTCGAAGTCGAGGAGTTGGTTGCTCCTAGGGGCATAGGCCTCCGGTGCGTGCAGCTGTATCTCCTCAAGCGCCTCGGCGATCACGTCGTGGCCAGTGGAGTGAAGAGGTTGGACGGTGGCGGGAGCCATCGCCAACTCTCCCTCCATCATGATAATGAAGTCTAGGTCCCTGAAGCGCACGTGCGTGCCCGGGATCTAGCTGACGTTGTGATTAGCCATTCGAGGCCTGGTGTGGATGTCAAGACGCGCAAAAGGCCCCTACCTGGCGCGCCAACTGTCGGTGTTTTGAGTTGACACCAACAAGTAAATTTCTAATATCGCGTGTCTAGCTCGGATGGTGTGCTAAGAGAACACGAGGTTTATACTGATTAGGGCAGAATGTCCCTACGTCCAGTTCGTTGCTGCTGCTCATATTACTAGCACTGAAAGTTCGTAATAGGGGTTACAAACGGTCGAGAGAGGGATAGGTTCCAAGTCTCTGGTGAGAGGAGCGAACAAGCGCCGAGGGTTTGGTCGCTTTTCTGCTGTGTGCTTGTGTGTTCTAATCGATTCAGGGTTTGAGTCCAAATCGGTGTGATGTGTTGCGATGCGATCGATTCGAGTCCGATGGGTTCGAGTCGGATCTGTCCCCTTCATGGGACGCCCTGCTTTCCTTTTTATAGGCCAAGAAAAAGCACGGGTTACAATCGAGGGAAAGGAGGAGAATGAGAAGGAGAAGAAGTCCTCCAGGATCATCGGGTCCTTCTTTTCCTTCATGCGGGTCCCGCTGACCCTGTAGATGTCAACAGGGATAGCTCTGTGTCGCGGCCCTATCCGTCACTAGCGCCATGCGTAGGCATCGTCTCCTAGTCGTGGTGAACAACGCGCCTGTCAGTGCCCGTACGAGGGTTAGGCAAAACAGCATCGGTACGCCCGACGTTGTTCTTGATGTGAAACCCTAGGTATGGGTCTCTGTCGGGCGAGACGGAGCCCCGGGCCTCGGGGTCGGGCGTGGCGGAGCACGAACCCAAGGGTCGGGCAAGGCAGAGCTAGCCCTTAGAGGTCGGGCGAGGCGGAGCCAGCGGCCTTGGTGTCGGGTGAGGCAGAGCCAGCCCTCAGGGGTCGGGCGAAGCGGAGCCACCCTCAAGGGTTGGTCGAGGTGGAGCCCACGGCCTCAGAGGTCTGGCGAGGTGGAGCCAGCCCTTAGAGGTCGGGCGAGGCAGAGCCTGCGGCCTCGGTGTCGGGCGAGGCGGAGCCAGCCCTCAGGGGTCGGACGAGGCGGAGCCCGTGGCCTCGGTGTCGGGCGAGGTGGAGCCAACCCTCTGGGGTCGGATGAGGTGGAGCCCGCGGCCTCGGTGTCGGGCGAGGCGGAGCCACCCTCAGGGGTAGAACGAGGCGGAGCCAGCCCTCAGAGGTCGGGCGAGGCGGAGCCAACCCTTAGGGGTCGGGCGAGGCGGAGTTTGCACACCCAGGGTTGGTTGGAGCTGTAGTTGCGCTCTTGACTGCTCGGATGAATCAATGTTGATGGTTTATTAGCTCCTCTTTGGATACCCTAGTATTGGTCCCCGACAGTATCGTACGTGAAAAATTGTGCGAAACCTTCTCAATTTTTTTACCACAGCCTCCACGTATGATATCATGGGATCTTAACAAATCTTATGATTTTTAGACTTCATTTGCTTTTTTTAGAATTTAAAAACCATTCGGCCACACGTTCGTGGTCGTGTTTGCTGAACAAGATGTTCGAAATTTCTTTTTATTTCTCGAGTAAGGCCTCACACTGGACTCAATAACATGAATATCATTTTTCTACTCATTTTATTCTATTATTTGAATCACTTGCAGTTCAAATTTGACTTATACTAAAAATTCCTTGTAATGCAATAAATTAATTAAATATAGCAAACAGATCGAGAAATATACCAAATCTTAACATGGAGTACCACATGTTGTATGTGGAGAGTAGAAAAAGTTTCAAGGTCAGAAGCGAAAAAAAACTTATTTATTTGCCAAGTGTAAAAAAACACTCGACAAACTTATTTCTTTGCCGAGTGAAAAAAAAACCCTCAGCAAACTTATTTTTATGCCGAGTGCCACTAACGGACACTCGGTAAACTCCTAACGGCCGGCACACTAACTGACGGATGTCCACGTGGCGGTTTGTTGCTGAGTGTCTCTGTTTTGCCGAATGTTTTTTCCTAGTTTGCCGAGTGTTTTTTTCCGCACTCGGCAAAGAGTTTGTTTGTCGAGTGCCATTATTTTGTCGAGTGTGTTTTTTGCAGCACTCAACAAAGAGCTTGTTTGCCGAGTGCCCAATAGAATGCACCCGTCAAACATTTTTGTACTCGACAAATCTGTTGTTTTCGGTAGTGTATCGTAGGCGCTGTTGATGGGGTCGCTGGCGTCGATGGGCACCTCCTGGACGCTGCACCTGTGCCGGCAGCCTCGGCACTCGTAGGTGCACGTCGGAGCCCTGGACCCGACCAGCATCCTCTCCTCCCGCTGTCGTCGGCAGCCTGCTGCTCCGTGTTTAATGCCGGCCAGCCACGAGCTGCAGTCGTCGTTGTCGTCGGTACTTCACCCGATCTCCTACTAAGACTATCTCCAACAACAACACCCAAAATACAAGACCCATTCAACGTTTGGGTAGCGTTACAGTCAAAGGGTTCAATACCCATTCGACATCCTCTCCAACAACAGAACCCAAAAGATAATCCTTTTTGCAAATGGGTTTTCAGGAGAGAGGATACTCATATTTGAGTTGTACCTCTCAGACAACCCAAAATAGGTCTCGCGTATAGGTACTCTGTTGGAGGCTGATTTTGGATCTCCTGCTACCATTTTAGGTTTGAGTACCCATATAAGTCACCTATTCGAGACCGTCTAAATCCCTACATCATATCGTCGTCCAAATGTATTGGGGGTGTTCGGCTGGCTGGCTGGCTGATTGCCGGCTGGCCAGCCACCTCACCAAATCACTATTCACGTCCTGCCAGAACAGTATTTTTTTCTCATAATAATCAGTCGAAACAGTATTTTTCAGTCCTGCCGAACAGACCCACTGTGGGTGAGGGGATAGATTTATCCGACAAGCCTGCTTTAAATATTGCTTTTGCAAAATACACCGGGCATTATTACCTGCAGCTACCCTGTCTGAAGGGCTACTTCGTCAGTCCGCGGCGAGCCTGCTCGAACATCAGCTACGGCATCACCTGTTAATAAAAGCGCAAATAAAAGCATTATTATTCTTAGAAATACCCACACACATATATATATATATATATATATATATGATGATGAAATGAGTCGTAGGCATCGATCGATCGTCTGCTGATTGATCGACGACCGACTGTCATTAATTTGGAGACTGGAGTACCAATCAGTAGGACAGCCACGAGGAGGAGACGGCACAGCGCCACACAACGACGCAGCAGGTGCTGCTGCCTGCTGCTTCCTTATGCTGCTGCTGCCATCTTCCTTTCAGGCTATGGAGGCCCTATAGCTAGCTCGACGCGAACAAGCTGTGACGCATATGCGTATACATACTGCGGGCAGAGAGAGTGGCGATAGATGCTGCGTGCGGCAGTGCCAGGAGCTTGCTGGGCCTTCAGCCCGGCCTTGCATTGGGTCCGGCAGACGGGACGAGAGATGCATGCATAGCGACCGAGCTGTCGAGGAGAAAAGTCAAAGGCCGCGGGCATAACATGCCTGCATGGCAGCGGCAGACGTAGCGGTAGCGGCTAGCGGGCCAGGGCATAGTGCACGGTTTGTACGTTCTACGGAGTATGGTTCCAGCAGCTTCCTGAAATTACCGAATTGCCCACAGCTTCATGCACCGAGGGCATGTTTGGTTGCGTACGAGTCTAGACACCATAGGTGAGTCCAAGCATTGACGTTCAAAATCGGACGTTTGGGAACGTTGCCTAGGCCAGGCCTGGCAGGCACAAATCGTCGTCCAAGGCTCCTAGCGATCCGATGCTAGCTACTTTACGGATCTTGCATTGGTTAGTTTTGGTTATGATATTTTTTACAGCGCTAATGTCCTTTTGGACATATTGGGACTACTTCGAGAAACGAAGCAAATGACAAGCGGGCGGATTCATCTAGGGAAATTCCACAGTGGCCTAAAGCTAGGCCGCCTGTTGATCAACAGCAAGGCAAAAGGCTTTCACTGTGCTTGCAGTACCGTTGCTTCAAGATGAAAACAAAGCAAAGCAAAGCTGGTGGTACTGAAATATATAATTTATTCACGCCTTGCAGTGGATCGCCTGGCCAGATAATAGAGGCTCGCGGTAGTGTTTGTGATTCAGGTTCCTTTTACCGTCTACGGTTAAGATAGAAATGAAGAAATGTAGTATACTCCCTTCGTCCAAAATCAGAGCATCAAGAGTTAACACTCATTCATTGGTTATATATATAGGCACCTCATTCACTTATTAATATATATCTTCCATTTAGATGCGTGCATGGTGTAGGCCAACGACGGTTAGAATTAAGAAATTAAACGTGGTCCTCGTCCTTTTATTCAGACTTAGGGGGCACATGAATCTAATCTATCCCTTTTTAGGGTTCTCTTCTTTGGATCATTTTCTTTTATCATATAATCACTACTACATAATAGTTAATTACTACTAGATGGTGATAGGGGTTCACTATGAGTTCGTAAGCAGCATGCTTATCACCGTCAGATTTTAAAATCAACTGACGGTGAAAGATATTATCACTGCCGGTTGGTATTACAATCTGACAAGCACAACCGACAATGATATCAAGATCCCTGACCCATTTTTTTTCAATATAATGAAGTTCGTCCCTCCGTATCCTTATCCTTCCACATCTCTCCCTCTCTCCTAGTATCTGCTCCTTTGTCTTCCCTCTCCAAATCCCGTCTCCCCACCTCCCCTTCTCTCCTTCCAAGCACGGGTGCGGGGCTGCTGGCACCAGCACCCTCCCGTGGCGTTGGCAGCTCCGTCCTTCGGATGTGGTGCTCCATCCCTCTCCTGTGCTTTGTCTCATATATCAAACTCTCTCCCCTCAAATTTGGCGGCCAGTGCAGGGAAGCACGAGTGCGGCGGTGATTTTTTTTCTTCTTGTTTTGTGAAAATGAGTATCATTACTGGGTGAAAAAATGATAGTAAAACCCTAAGGCCAACACTGTCGATTACCGGCAATCAAAGTATGTTTGAACTAACATTGATTACCTATTCTGTAGTAATGAATAATCAGATAAAATAAAATTGTTTTGTTTTGTAATCTCGGTCCTGTCTTTGCGGTGGTTATTTTGAAATAAGTTGGTTTGATTCCTCTCTTTTGGGGATGAAGTTCGGAATTTTTTGCATGATCCAAAAAGATAAAATAAAATTGAGGTGATGCAAACTCCCGGGATTATGATATGAGTTAGATTATTGGAATCCTATTATCTATCTCAAACCTACATTATAGGTGGATAGTAGTAGATAGTGATCTAACATTTAAATTTAAGGATCCAAACAACCCATCTCATTATAACCTATAATCATATTCACAATCAAATCATAACAATCCAAAAGTGATCTAAAATCTCTAGAACGCTTGTGGAGTGAGTACGTGATTTCGGCCGTGATGTAATGTACATCAGTCAGGAAGATATAAAAAGAGCAATGCAAGGTCCCTCCGACAGCAAAAGGTTGAGGATAGTAGGATGTGACGTTTGCACGAACAGAGATACTGCCGTCCTTCTTGCCGGCTCCACGGCGATTGATCGATATGGGTGGGGGGAAAAACACAGTCGAGTCTGCTCCACGTATTGATGGAGAAATCATCCGTGACCATGATGCTGCATAGTGTCGTCTCGTAATAATAATGGGGATCATTGCATGGAGACTGGATCGAGACCCTCGATCTGACTGAATGCCTAAGCTTGTATGTCATATCATTTTTTTTAGGGTAATAATAAATTGTCTGTCATATCATCCTCAGCTTCTCTCGTATTTGTTGCGGGTTCTTTTCTGTGGAAATGATCCTGTGTTCCAATGGGACTCTTAATATTTAACCAAACAGTTGTAGACGTTGTCGCAGCTCTTAGTTTCCCACAACTTATCCTTGGAAAACTCCGAATCACTCCCGAACTTTGCCTCGACCGCGGCCTCTCAATTCCCCAAATCCGGATGCAACACAGAGGAAGCTCCAAATCAATCCTCTAATTTCCCAAATCCAGATGCATGCAGTGCAACACGAAGAAAACTCCAAACCACGAAACAAACAAGAAGAAAGCTCCAAATCCGGGAGAGGGCCGGTGCTCAGACTCAGAGCATGCAATGCCCACGCCACGCTGTATCTGTGTGACTGCATGCATGCATGCATCCTTTTCGCCTGAACGTTGCACGTGACTGCGGAATCCGGATGCCGGAAGAGACCAACGGGAAGCCTCTTGCAGCCTGGAACCGCAGGGAGCCAGCCAGGGCCAGGGCCGAGAGCCTGCCACTGCGGCGTCTCCAGCAGTCTCCACCGCGCGCTGGCCGCACTTTGCCCGTCCGGCCAGCATGGCCACCGGGATGGATCTCCAGATCGCCCGCTGGATCTCCGCGGCAGAGGCGGCATGCCGGAGCCGGAGCACGTCCCCGCCCATCCCCCGCCCCGCGCGCATTCATCGGGCTACAGATTTAGTGTACAGGCACTGGCAGCGAAGAAACAGTGCGCAGGCAGGCCGTGTGCGGTGCAGTGATGATCTGCGGTGCGACTAGTAGCGTCCAGCGTGCATGGGCGGGCGTGTCGTGTCTCGCCCGGGCGACGGCACCGCGGGGCGCGGGGGTGTAGCCCTGGCCTCGGCGTGCATCGTCTCCTGGCCGATCCCACATTCCCACTCTGCCTAGCTGCGCTGCGGCGCCGGCACGGCAGCACGCATGCATGGCCTGTTCGTTCAGGTTCAGCTGTGTACCAGGAAAGATTAGCTAGATCAGGATCAGGATGCGGAATATGACAGCGAACGCTTGCCTCTGCCCTCTGCTTTCCTTCCTTTCATTGCTCCTGACCGTGTTTTGCTAGATCAGGTCCGGCAGCTGCGACGACATCCGAATACGAATACTGGATTTGGGCAAAGAGCTTAAATCTGTTCCGATCGTTCGGGATGAACTTCCGGTATACTAGTACAGTAGAACTAGTCACTGCACTGCCAGGCGAGGCGATCTACAGCCGATCGATTCTTGCCGCTTTGGGATCAGCGGCAGGGATCGTTTTGTTTCCCAGGTCCACGTCCGATCAGGGTTCAGAATTGGTGTAGATGATGAGGCGTTTGCACGTGCTACGGCGGCGCTAGGCGGTCGCTCCCTTCCTATACAGGCACCGTCCGAACGCTAACGCCCGGATCGAAGGATGCAACTATCAGCCTCCTCGCTGCAGCTTCTTCGGCTGCGGCTGCGACTGTTTGATATAGCATCTACAGTAGATAGCAAGCCATTGTTTGCAGCTGCAGCGAGTAGGCTGTATGTAATTTATGCAAGTCAAACTAGCTTAACATTGACTAAGTATATAGTGCCGTGCCCTGAATTAGTGACTAACTCAGAATCTGGGTACCTTTAAAAACAATGAAAACCTACAGTTCCTAGGCCAGGTTTCTCCTTCCGAGGTCGACAGCACAATGGGGCCGATTAGGTTCCCAGTAAGATGTAAACACACAGCAACAATGAAAATATTTGCTGCCTTGTGCTAAGCTACTCACATAGTAACAAGGCCACCATATGACAGACTAACATCGGAATTTTCTTTTCCCAAAAATCTCCAAACACGGCAGCTTCCTACTCTACATGCTACAGAGTACAGACGAAGTAACCAAAGATGCAATGTTCACTGCATACTACTCGTCCTCTTGGCGGAGGAGCCGGGCAAGGTTGTCTTGTCCGTGACCAGATGTCCAGATGTGCGCCATGCTCCAGTGTTCCACTCCACCATCTCCTTCCGCTTATGTATAGAGACACCGAGCAATTTCAGCACAGTACCTGTTCATAGAATTAAGTTTAAATAAATAACATCAAGTATGACATGGTTGATAGAAGCAAACATCAAAGTTAACTTGAGAACATTTAGTTCCCAAAGAAACCAATCGTTAGCGTGTTAAAGCGATAGAACATCACTATGTAAGCAAATCTAGGTCAGAGACATTGTGGACAACAAATTTCTTGAACCTGTTAGGAAGGTAATGCCTGCTTTCTTGTCAGAATCATAACAAATGTTGGGCATCAAAGTTGACCTGTTGAACTTCCTTCTGACACAGGAGTCGATACACTTTGACCTGCACCAGCTTGGAGTCACACAGACAAGTGTTTATTTAAGCATGAATCAATACGAACAGGAATATATAAGATGACATGAAGTGTCAGCATTTTATTGTTCCTTGTGCACATGATCATGAATGATTCAAAGGACAAAACTACTCTATCACTACAAACAGCCATATATTCTACTTTAAACATATGACAAATGTTCTTTAAAAAAATATATATGACAAATGGTGCAATGCACAGGATGCGGATGCGGATGCGGGTGCAGGTGAGAGGGGTGTGGGGTGTGGGGGGGATGTACTTTGGATAAAAGACGGATGCTGGCAAAGGTATTATTTAGCATTAACAGCTAAAGAGTACATTTAATGGGTGAATTCATCCTTGCAAACTTTCAAAATAGGAATGTTGTGGTACTGTATTGATTATGCAAGGATAAGCAAAAAACAGTCGATCATGCAGGAAACCAACGGATTATATCATTGCAAAGTTTCATCGAAAGCAAAATGTGGAATCTAGTGGCGCTAAAGAAATGCTACCTCAAGAAAGTTGTGTTGAGAACAAAATAAGTTGTTTCCAAGAAAGGATCAGCCATAATGATGTGATCATGCAGAAAACATGGTTTTCTTAGTGAGCATCGGGTCAAAAATGTTGGGAGAAGTCTAGGCAAGCATTCATGCTCTGAATGAAGCCCACGCCTTTTAATCCAGCCCACTTCATGACGCCTTGAAGCAATTGCTGTAGAAGAGGTTGCGAGAGCCACAGTGCTATGCTTATGCAAGGGCTAGGGCCCTCTTCCTTTATCCCGATGCTACTTAAGAAACATATTTTCTACCTCAGACCTTTTACTAAGCCATCATATCCTTTTCTTTCAGAAACAATGATAGATAGAAAAAAAAAAGGTTAACTACAAAATCTGCAACTAAAAGTTTCTAAAACTCTTCTGCATGCAAGGTTCATTCATGAAAACACCAGGTGTGGTCAGTAAATTTGACTACGCATTCGTATGCTACATCAGCGCATAGTTTAGAATTACTTCTGCCTCTACTCAAACAAAGGTGTATGCTACATTAGCACACAGTTTAGAATTACTTCTGCCTCTACTCAAACAAAGGTAGTACTAGCAATGATACAAGACTGAAGCACTAGGAGCATTGATTTCATCCAGTGAAAGCATCATGAATGAAACAATAAAAAATAAAAACATATTGAACAATAACACCTTCTCTCCGCATAGTGAGTTTAACAAACATCATCATTATATTTCAAACCATACAAAGTTACTCAACAAGGCTAAATCCCCAATAAAATTACTCGAACGTCACCATGTCAACAGCAATCAAGATTCAGATTGATACGATCTGCAACAAATACGACGGGCGTATTTTAAGAATTCAGATAAGAATTATAGATATTACCTTGATGCATTCTCAGCTGCTAAGGTGGGGCCTCATGAACTGCATGGCCCGCCTACAATCTTCTTTGTCAGCAGCGGCACCGCCATCTCTGCTCCACAATCGCAAAGAAACAACACGTGTCAATTCGAAACAAGAACTACGAAACCAAATGGCAAATAGCTGCGACCTACGAAACGCTCTGTACCTTTGGAAGCTCACAAACACCCGTATGACGATGCGAGGAGGAAGAACGGCGCGACGGCGGCGAGGACATCAACGAGAGACAAATCGATACCCTCCGCAAACCCTAGAGCCATGGGCTTTAATAGTCCAGGTCGATGCAACAAAAGGCCTACCTGCCCATGTACATAGCAGGTCCCATTTCGTCAGTGGGCAATTTGCCATTCCTTGCTCCTTGTGCACATGATCATGAATGATTCAAAGGACAAAACTAGTCTATCACTACAAACAGCAATATATTCTACTGTAAACATATGACAAATGGTGCAATGCACAGGATGCGGGTGCTGGTGCAAGGGGTGGGGGGGTGTTCTTTGGACAAAAGACGGATGCTGGAAAATGTATTATTTAGCATTGACGGCTAAAAAGTACATTTAACGGGGGAAGTCATCATTGAAATTTTCATGAAACAAAAATAGGAATATTGCAGTAGTGTATTGGTCATGCAAGGATAGCAAAAATCAGTCGATCATGCAGGAAACCAACAGATTATATCATAGAAAAGTTTCATTGAAAGCAAAATGCGGAATCTAGTACAGCGACGTTATGCTAAAGAAATGCCACCTCAAGAAAGCTGCTTTGAGAGCAAAATAAGTTGTTTCCAAGAAAGGATCAGCCATAATGATGTGATCATGTAAAAAACATGGTTTTCTTAAGCGAGCAACGGGTTAAAAATGTTGGGAGAAGTCTAGGCAAGCATTCATTCTCTGAATGAAGCCCACGCCTTTTAATCCAACCCACTTCATGATGTCATGAAGCAATTGCTGTAGAAGAGGTTTGCGAGAGCCACAGTGTTACTTTTATGCAAGGGCTAGGGCCCTCTTCCTTTATCCCGATGTTCACTTAAGGAACATGTTTTCTACCTCAGACCTTTTACTAAGCCATCATATCCTTTTCTTTCAGAAACAATGATAGATAAAAAAAAAAAGGTTAACTGAATAAAATTCTGCAGCTAAAAGTTTCTAACTCTTCTGCATGCAAGGTTAATGAAAGCACCAGGTGTGGTCAGCCAATTTGACTATGCATTCAGTATCTGGGTGTTCTCTTATTTTCCTTCGTATGCAACATGTAGTTTAAAATTACTTCCGACTCTACTCAAACAGAGCTAGTACTAGCAATAACACAAGACTGAACCACTAGGAGCATTGCTTTCATCCAGTGCCCGCATCATGAAAGAATAAAAACTAAAACATATTGAACAATAACGGCTTCTCTCCGCATAGTGAGTTTATCAAACATTGTCATTACATTTCAAACCACAAGAAATTAATCAAGAAGGCTAATCCCCACTAAAATTACTCGAACAACACATGGTGTAGCTGTAAGCCCTGCTTCCCAGGCACATTTAGTGTATTTAAGTTTTTAGTTAATCTATGTCATTAAGTCCTTGGGTAGCCCAAGAGTTGTGCGGGTACCCAGGCAGATATTCTGTCTAGTTAAAGCTCTAGTGAGCTGTATGTAATCAATGCAGTACTTATCCTCTATATATTGCAATGCAGTCGCCTGGGAGAGTTGCCCTGGCTGATTATTTCTCTGTTAACTCCAACAATTGGTATCAGAGAGTAGTTTAGACACCTTCTCACCTTCTCATCTTCTCCATGACGTCAACCTCCTCTGAGCGCCGGGCTAGGAAGACCAAGGGAGCCACCGAGGGCGAAGCTGGGCGACCCTCCGGGCTGGCTGCGCTACCAAGGCAGCAGAGAGGAGGCGGCGGCTGGCTTGGTATCAAGGCGGCATAAAGAAGTGCAAAGCAGCAGGAGGAGGGCGGCCAGATAAAGGCAGAGCTGCGGGCGGAGATAGCAGCAGAAGGGAGATGAGGAGGAGGAGGAGGAAGAAGAAGAGGAGGACCGGAGGAACTGGCGGCCGCGAACTCCGCCAGGGGACAGCGCCGTTCGCGATACCACCATCGCGTGACTGGGGCGTCGTGGGCGGCGGTCGCTATGAGTCGCCGCAAGGCGTGGTGGTCTCACCGCGATTCCGGCGTGCACATCGGCACATCATGGCGGCAATGCTGGACAAGACCAATTATTATGAGTGGAGCCGCACGATGAAGCTCGGGATGCAAAGCGCGACCTCTGGGAAGTCAGTCGAAGGAGGCCCAGCAGGCCGCGACGACGACAAAGTAGCTCTGGAGGTGATCGTCGTTCTTTGTGCCCAAGGAGTTGGGGCTCCCGCTCCTCGACAAGGCGACGGCAAAAGAGGCATGGGATGCCATCGCTGCGACTCGTATCGGTGTGGACAGGGTCCGCCGAGCGACGCTGGCTGTCTCAAGGCCGGAGTGGGAGAACATTGACGTCAAGCCTGGCGAGCCGGTGGAGGATTTTGCCTGCGGGTCATCAACTCTGCAGCGAATGGTGGTGCTTCATGGAGACAGGGACATCGATGAGGCGCGTGTTGTGGAAAAGTTTTACGCGACGCGTGCCGAGGCCAAAAGCACGTATGCAGATCGTCGTCGCCATTGAGCAGTTCCTCGACTTCGAGGCGCTCACGCTTGAAGAGGTGACAGGAAGGCTCAAGGCGGTGGATGACCGTGAAGCGCAAGCTGTGACAGAGCCGGTGTCCATCAACGGCAAGTCAGCTTGTATGACACCGAGGGAGCAAGCGATGGCGCGCTGCTTGAGGAAGGAGAAGAAAGGTGCAGAAGAAGCTGGCGGTTCTAGTTTCAAGAACCAGCGCGGCGGTGGAGGAGGACCCACCATGAGGTGGACGCGGACGGGTAGAGAGTCTTGCCGCCGTGGCGGCGACGACGTGGAGAAGGCAATGGCGCCGCCGTGTTGGCCTCTAACACGTGTCTCAACCGCCATCGGGAAGGGCATTGGCGGCGTGAATGTCCCTCACCGCGCCGTGATGGAACAGAGCCGCGGCGGTGGGGAGGAAATCATGGTGGACGCGGGCGGCGAAACCGTGGAGGAGGCCGTGGCGGTAACCAAGTCGGGCGACAAGGAGGACATGAAGGGCGTGCCCTCAGCTTTTCTTTGAGTGTGAGGAAGATGCGCTCTGTTCTCGCCTCACGGCTTCATTGAGATGGAACAGAGCACGCCGGAGCTCAACTATACAAATGCCGCAACGCGTTGAGTTCTTTGAGCCACGCGCGTGCTTATCCGGGAGCAGATGATGAAGAGATGGTGGCGGTGGTACCTTTTGATTCAGCGCAACACACCACATGACCGGGCGGCGTGACTGCTTTTCGAGACTCGAACACGGACGTTCGAGGCACGCGGTTCGGTTCGGGGACGCGCCCAAGGTGGAAATCAAGGCGTTGGCTCAATTGTTTTTGAAGCAAAGACCGGTGAGCATCGTGTTCTTCATGGAGTTTATTTCATTTCGGCGTTGAAGAACTCGATCATGAGCCTCGGTCAACTTGATGAGAATGGCTCAAAGGTGGTGATTGATGATGGAGTATCATGGATTTGGGAACGCAGCAATGGTCGCCATCATCGCCAAGGTGAGGCGTGGCGCGAACCGGGTCAGAGTGTATCGTGATATGAAGACAAAGACACCAAAGTGTGTCTTTGTCGCTTGTGAGGATGAGGAGGCGTGGCAATGGCATGAGCGTTTTGGGCATCCGAATTTTGAGGTTCCTGCGGAGGCTTGGCAAGGAGGAAATGGCAAGAGGGATGACAAAGATCGATCATGTTGAGCAAGTGTGTGACACTTGTGTCACCACCAAAATGAGGAGGCGATCATTTCTGCCGCAAAGAACATATCGTGTTCAGGATCACCTTGAATTGGTGCATGGTGATCTCTCGTGGGCCGATTACACCAAAGAACTTCGGCAGTAATCGCTATATTCTCGCCGCTTGTAGATGATGCCACACGATTCATGTGGGCAAGGTCATTGTCATCTAAGGATGCCGCAGCAGATGCTATCAAGAAGGTGAAGGCTGCTGAAGTGGAGAGTGGGCGTAAAATCGAAAGTTCTCGCGCATGATAATGGAGGAGAGTTTCATCGCTGCAGAATTTTCGCTTATTGTGCCAATGAAGGAGTCAAAAGGCATTACAATGCTCCTCATTCACCACATGCAGAATGGCGTGGTGGAGCGAGAAATCAAACCGTGGTGGCCATGGCACGTGCCTTACTCAGCGGCGCCAGATGCCGCCCAAGTTTTGGGGGAGGCGGTGATGATCGCTATGCATATTCGAATCGGTCACCAAGGCTCTAGGTGATGTCACTCCCTATGAAGCATGGCATGGACGAGCACCCACCGTTGGCCATCCCAAGGTGTTTGGTTGTGTGGTATATACTCGCCGCTTGTCTCATTTCGAAACTTGATGATCGTGGTGAAGCCGGAGTATTTATTGGCTATCTTTGAAGGAGCAAAAGCCTATCGAAGTTTTGATCCAAAGATCTCGGCGATGTACGTGTCGGTACCGAGATGTGGTTTTGATGAAGGAAGAGGTTGGAATTGGACATCACCAGCAGCAGTACGTGCTCTGGGCAAATTGGTAGTGATTTTGTGGTGGAATTTCCTTGGGAGGAAGAAGTCCCCGGAGTCGGAGGTTCAAGGCGGCCACACTCATCTCTCAAATTTCCCCATTCTCGCTTCACACCAAGCTTTCAAAGAAGCCGAGAATCGGTGCTTGATGCAGGGAGAAGAGGTGTCGAGACATCCGTAACGCCTTCACCATCACCGGCCCACCAAACCCACAAGTGGAGAGCACGTGGACTTTGGAAGATGATGAGGAACGGCTGGATACTTATCATTAACGACGCATTTAGCAATGCGCTTATCGCACCATAGATGGCATATTGGGTGGGAACAGAAGTTCTTGCCTTGGCGCATAGCCGCTTGTTCGCAGAGCTCCACCTCACCCACTGGGAACCCATTTCTTATGCAGAGGCAAAGATGATCCTGCATGGCGGCAAAGAATGAAAGAGGAGTCTGCTACTGTTGAGCGCAATGGCACCGGGAGCTTGTGTCTCCCGAGTCGGCCATCGCCAATTCTCTAAAATGGGTCTACAAGTCAAGAAAGATGAGAAAGGAGATGTGATCAAGCACAAGGCTTGGCTTGTTGCTCGTGGGTTTGTGCAAAGCAAGAGGGTGTTGATTATGAGGATGTGTTCGCTCTGCTTGCGCGATAGAATCAAGTGAGATCGCTGCTTGCTCTCTAGCTGCCCAGAAGGATGGACTGCTCATCATATGGATGTCAAGTCGACTTTTCTAAATGGAGAGCTCAAGGAAGAAGTATATGTCCAAAGTGACCACTGGGTTTGCTATTCTGGGAAGAAAGCAAGGTATATCTTTCGCACAAAGCTTTGTATGGGTCAAGTAGCACCTGTATGGAACGCTAAGTTGGACTCTACTCAAGGAAATGGGGTTCAAACAGAGCAAACATGAAGCAAACAATTTAAGGTGAAAGGTTCAGAGGGCTCGGTGTTGTTTGGTTGGGGTCTATGTTGATGATCCGATCATCTTTGGGAGCGCATAAAGATGAAGTAAAGGCTTTCAAGGAAAGGATGAAATCCACCTTTGAGATGAGTGACTTGGGTTTGCTCGGTTTCTACCTTGGCATTGAAGTGCAAAGAAGGCAAGAATGGGACCACCATGAGGCGCACTCACTATGCCAAGAAAATCCTAGAACTGGGAAGCATGTCCGATTGCAATCCAAATAGCCTACACCAATGGAAGAGCGCTCAAGCTCAGCAAGCATAAATCGCCAAGGAGGTGAATCCAACTCAAGATAGGAGGTGGTTGAAGCTTGAGATACTGGTTCATACCAGGCCGATTTGGCTTTCTCGGTGAGCTATGTGAGCAGATTCTTGGAGAAACCGACCAATCGAGCACCAAACAAGCGGTCAAGAGGGTGCCGAGGTACTTATTGGAACATTGGACTATGGTCTGCAGTTCAAAAGAGCCCCAAATTTCGCTAGGTTTGTGGGCTCTTGTGATTCGACTCTAGCCGGTGATATTGACTCCAAAAAAAAGCACAACAAAGTTGTCTGTTCTTCTTTGGCAACAACTTGGTCGGTGGCAATCTATCAAGCAGAGGGTGGTGGCTTTGTCTAGTTGTGAGGTGAATATGTGGCTATGACTTCAAGAAACAACACAAGCCCTGTGGGTGCCAAGATTGTTGGGTGATTTGTTGGGAAGAAAGGTGGAGACTATGGAACCGAGGGTTGACAACAAGTCTGCAATTGCACTTGCTAAGAACCCATCTTCCATGACAGAGCAAACATATCGAGTTAAGCAACATTTTATCGTGGATTGTATTGAAGAAGACAGCATTAGGACTGAGTACATCCCTACAGCTGATCAATTGGCAGACATTCTCACTAAGGCTTTGGGCAAGGCCAAGCTTAAAGATATGAGAAGCAGAATTGGCATCAAACAGATCAAGAAGGGTTGAAGCAGGTCTTAGGGGGAGAACTGTAGCTGTAAGCCCTACTTCCCAGGCACATTTAGCGTATTTAAGTTTTTAGTTAATCTATGTCATTAAGTCCTTGGGTAGCCCAAGAGTTGTGCGGGTACCCAGGCAGATATTCTGTCTAGTTAAAGCTCTAGTGAGCTGTATGTGATCAATGCAGTACTTATCCTCTATATATTGCAATGCAGTCGCCTGGGAGAGTTGCCCTGGCTGATTATTTCTCTGTTAACTCCAACACATGGCAGCAGTAACCTCAGATTCATACGGTCTGTAACAAATACCACGGGTATCATTTCAGAATTCAGATAAGAATTATAGGTGCTACCGGCATTCGTAATGGTCGAGATGGGGCCTCATAAGCTGCTTGGCGCGTAACAATCTTCTTCCTGAGCAATGGCACCGCCATCTATGATCCACAATCGCAAAGAAACAACAAAATTGTCAATCGGAGAAAGAACTACGAAACCAAATGCCAAATAGCCGCGAGCCTACGAAAAGCTCTCTACCTTCGGAACTTGGAAGCTCACAAAGACACGAACCCTACCCTTATGACGAGAAGAACGGCGCGACGGCGGCGAGGACATCAACGAGGAACAGATAAATATACTCCGCAAACCCTAAGAGCCGTGGGCTTTAATAGTCCAGCTCCATGCAACTCAAGGCCTACCAGCCCATGTACAGTGGCAGGTCCCATTTCGTCAGTGGGCTATTTGCCATTCCCATTTCGACCCAGGCCCAGCTAGACGGGTGGAACCGTCCACGAATCGGAGCGCAGTGTGGCGACCGCAACCGAGGTGAGCCATGTCGGCGGCCGCCGTCCTGTGCCGGCTTGGGCTCGGCCTCCGCCGCCTCTCCACACTTCCCGAGTTCCCTGCGGCCGCGGCCGCGGCCGGGGCGCCGCAGCCACAGCACGCGACCTCGAAGGACGCTTACTTCGCGGTGGTGCACAACCTCTCCACCATCGTGCGACGCGACTTCTACCTGGAGCGCACCCTGAACCGCCTCCGCCTCCCGTCCCCGTTCCCTCCCGACCTGGCGCTCCGCGTCATCCGCGCCGCCGCCCCCGCCGCGCCGCTCCACGCCACGCGCTTCCTTGCTTGGCTCCGCGCCAAGCCGTCCTTCACCGCCTCCGCCGAGCACTTCGACGCGCTGCTCCTCCCGCTCGCGCGCGCGCGGCTCTTCCCGCACCTCTGGTCCCTCGCCTCCGACATGCGCGGACTCGGCCTCCCCCTCTCGCCGACCACCTTCTCCGCGGTCATCTCGTCCTACGGCCACTCTCGCCTCCCCGACCAGGCCGTCGAGGTGTTCAACCGCCTCCCTCGATTTGGCTGCCCGCAGACCACCGAGGTCTACAACGCCCTCCTCGACGCGCTCTGCGCCAACGGCAACTTCACCGGCGCCTACAAGCTGCTCCGCAGGATGGCGCGCAAGGGCGTGGCCCCCGACCGCGCCACGTTCAGCACCCTCGTTGACTCCTGGTGCGCGGCGGGGAAGCTCAAGGAGGCGCAGGCGTTCCTCGACGACATGGCGAGCCGCGGGTTCCGCCCGCCGGTGCGCGGCCGTGACCTCCTCGTCGACGGGCTCGTCCGCGCTGGGCACTTAGAGGAGGCTAAGGCCTTCGCCCTCCGCATGACCAAGGAGGGCATCCTCCCTGACGTTGCTACATTCAACTCCCTTGCCGAGGCGCTCTGCAATGCTGGAGATGTGGACTTCGCCGTGGCTCTTCTTGCTGATGCTTCCAGTCGAGGCCTCTGTCCAGACATCTCAACATACAAGGTAATGCTACCAGCTGTGGCCAAGGTTGGCAAAATTGAGGAGGCATTCAGGTTGTTCTATGCGGCTGTTGAGGATGGCCATCGGCCATTCCCGAGTCTCTATGCAGCGATCATCAAGGCGCTTTGTAAGGCAGGGCGCTTCGCAGATGCTTTCGCCTTCTTTGGTGATATGAAGATGAAGGGGCACCCACCGAATCGCCCTGTGTATGTGATGCTCGTCAAAATGTGTGTGAGGGGCGGTCGGTTTGTGGAGGCTGCAAATTACCTCGTTGAGATGAGTGAGGCAGGGTTCACACCCCGGGCACCAACCTTTAATGTTGTAGTTGATGGGCTTCGACATTGTGGGAAGCATGACCTTGCCCGGAGATTGGAACAGCTTGAGGTGTCCCTGAAGGAAATTAAATGGATGGGGAACTAGATGCAGTTTCTCTTCCAGTTGGGGCCTTGCAAGCTGCGTGGTGCTGCTACTAGATTTTCAGGTAGAAATGGCACTTACATTTCTTCTTCATGTAAATTTTTATCTCTTTCCATAAGCTAGTATATGCTATTTTGTTGTGTCTAATAAAGTTTTCTAACTTCTCAACGGTCCACAATAAGGTTTATGGATTATTACTTTTTAATCTGTAAACGGATCATCTATTCCGTGGTTAAATGGTGTATACTTTTAGTTAATGAATTCACAGTTGAGTTGTGCACTGAAAGCTATCATGATCAACAGAAGTATATACAGTAAGTTGAATCAGTGATTGTATTAAATGTATTTATGTATTGTTAATTGTCCCCGTTGATGCTCAATAATGTGGAAGAAATACTCAGAATATTTGATTGAATACCAACTTTAGGAGGCAAGTTGCCTTTGTTGTACAGTTCCATAGCTCAATGTTGCTGCTTAAACCCCTGATGCATTTGTACCAATTAACTGTCTTGAAATTACGATATTTTTACTCCTGATTTGTCATCTAAATTTGTCTCTCCTATAACCTTACTTTCTTACTTATGTACCTACAGTGATGGAATCATATATAGCAAACCCAATGTTAATTTACAGTTTGACCCTAGAAGACAAATGCAAAATGAAGTGACGATTCTTTCTTAGTAGCAGCTAGATGCTTAGGTAATTTTCTTTACTTCTAAGACTTCAAAGCAAGTGAGAAAAAATGAATGAATGACATCAGTTGGATAAAGAAGGGGGAACTTGTCTATATTTACTACTACAATGTACAGTCTGTACATATGACATATCTAATTTGCTGGGATAGTCTAGTTTTGTTCTATCTATAAATAAATAAATGTGCCTAATTTTGTCCTATGGTAGATGTTCGCAAAGTGAGCAGAAGTTAAGACCTGAAGCTCAAATACTATTGAAATTTATGGTTGATGGTACAAAAGGATTTATCTGTTCGGTATAAATGTGAGTTTTGAATATAGACTACACTGTCTTATTAGCACTCAGAAAAATTGTGTAGCATTGGTATTCCTCTACTGAATTGTAATGTCTCAAACGTCTTCAGTGCGTTTCGCCATTCGCCATTCCCACCGATTCGAACGCGTCTTCTTTGCCCCCCAACGGCTGCCTCCAGATCGCACCGCCGCCGCCTATTCACTCCCCTCGCCTATCGTCGCCGCACGTCCTCGAGGTGCGGGGCGTGACCGGAACCAGTCGCGCCGTGCCGTTGCCAATCGGTAGCCTGTTCGGCTGAGCTTATACGATCGTAGATAATAAGTTTGAAACAGAAACAGTATTTTTCTTTTTCACCAAGTCAGTCTATAATATATAATCGTAGATAATAAGTTAGAATAGTATTTTTCTCTGGCACCTGATCAGTCCGTAGTACTTCTGGGCCTCCACGATCTCGAAACGAACAGGCTGCGGATCGGCAAGTGAGGTCTGGGTTCAGGATGCCACCTCCGGCACCGGGATCCAACGACACCCCCGTTGCCGAGCGCTGGGCCTCACTGCCTGAAGATCTGATCCGCCTCGTCTCGTCGCGCGTGCTCGCCGGCGACCTGCTGGACTACGTGCGCTTCCGAGCCGTCTGCGGCAGCTGGCGGTCCGCCACCGCCTCCCCTCGCGGTCGCGGCGTCTTCGACCCGCGCTTCCACCCGCGCCGCTGGATGATGCTTCCCGAGGACCACGGCCTTCACCCCGGCCACCCTCACCTGCGCGGGTACATCCGCTTCCTCAACCTCGACACGGGGACCTTTGTCCGCGCCCACCTCCCTCTCTTCAGCGACCACTGCGCCGTCGATTCGGTCGACGGCCTCCTCGTCCTGCTACGGGACCAGGATAGCGCCGTCCGCCTCGTCCACCCTTTCACTGGCGACATCGTGGAGCTCCCACCACTGGCGACCGTCCTCCCGCAGCTAGGCATACTGCTGGATAGCTTACCCGCGCCACACAGGATCAAAAGGCTCGCGGAGTCAATCTGTTCTTCTGTTTCCTTCAGCGGTGGGACCATCACCGTTATGCTTGCACTTCACCGTTATGGACTCTGTCACCCTGGACCAGCAATGGACTCTGTCAAGCTGGAGGTACCAACTAGGATCTCCAGCACCTGTGTCATTCCAAGGCAAGCTGTACTTGGCGGGTTATGTCCTATTCTGCGATGTTATCCAGATTTTCCAGATTGATCCACCTGTGAAGGAGGGGGTGGGCTCAGGTTATGTGCTACACCCCCCGAAATTGATTGCCACAGTCCCTGATGGCAACCTCATTATGCCTGTTCATCTGGTAGAATGTGACTCGGAGGTCCTGGTGCTTGGTTACAAAGATATGACCTGGTCTCAGATTGCAGTTTTCAAGCTCACCGACCTTGTCATGCAAAGGTGTATCCCAATTACAAGCATTGGAGGCAATACTTTTTCATTACAGAAAGGGGCATCAGTGTCGCCCCTAGTGCATTGCCTGCTCCTATGGATGACAATGTTGTCTGTCTTGAACCAGCACAACACAATCTTGTGCAGTACCACCTCATTAGTGGCACCTGGTCACCGGCAACTGACGATTGCAGCCTGTTTGGTCCTGCACCAGGTCCTTGTGACCTAATCCACCTTATCTACAGTTGTTGCATTCGCAATCGATGGTATCCCCAGCCCTCTCTTTTTCCCTACATACCCTAATTTCAGTTTTGTTTGAACTAGCTGATTAGTTTGCACTGTGTGCTTGTAGGAACAGAGGGCTAGTCTTCGGAAGAGAGTAGGCTGGTACGGTCTCGTGTGAAGAGCAAGAGGCTAGTACTATGCTCCTGCGCCATCATTCCTTTGATTTCAGTACCAATAAATAGTGAACTAGGTTGGGCTGACATTTGCCAATACATTTTTTTAATCCTGCAAACACCTATTGTTTTACTTCCTCATCTCTATAGTAAGATATGCCCCTCTTTGCACCCAGCCAACACCGCAGAAAGTCTAGGTAGTTAGTTCCATATGTTAGTTCCCGTGCTGCTTACATTCCTCTATTTTATACACTAACCCAACTTTCAATTCTTTATTTTAAAGCCAACCCATTATATGTTGATTGACGTACTTTTATAAAATGGTGTGTTTTCCCTTCTGTATGCAGTTTTGCTATGTTATTTCAAGTTGGTTTTAGTTGAAAGTTACAGGTTTTTATACATGTGACATTGTTTTTTATCACACTAAATAGGACCTGTTTTGTAAGTGGTGAATGAGATAATCTGGGTCAACGGGTATGATGTGTGTGCGCTCGGGGTTCTTACACCTTTTTCTCTTCTTCATATAATGATACACAGCTCTCCTTCATGTTGTATTTGTGAGAAGAAACATGGTGAATGAGATAAAAATGCTTAAGTTCTAAGTTCAAATTAGAAACCAGTTCTTAAAATTCATGGAGCAAGCTCCTCTTGCAAACAAACATTTACAATGTGCACGTGTTAATATTTGACCTTACTTCTTTACTGATGAGAATGAAAGCAGATGGTTGTTCCAGCACAATCTATTCCCATTTTTCCCATTGAGTAATGAAATTGGCATGTTGGCACCCTTGTATTCCACACTCTTTGTTTTTTTGAAAGATTCCTTGCATTCCACACTCAGGCACAGATCCACTCATACATACCCAGCCTTGAAGCCTGTATCCTGTGTCCGTTGCTACCCATACTGTGACCCTTCTCCTGAAGTTCTCTTTTTGCATTGTCAAAATCCTACTGCCTAATAACACTAGAACTGTCATTAGTTTGCACATAGCAACATACATTAGCTTAGGACTTGGAATTTGAAGTTTAATCCAGTACTACTGGACTTCTTTTTCTTTCTTGGTCTATGATACGGTTTTTTTTTTCCTTCTTGCTGTTTTGCTTGTGCTTTTTCCTTTTTGGTTTTCTGTTTGGATCTATTCATATGCCTTTACTTGTTTTGCTATGAAATTTTTATCCCTGTTGACTTGGAAGTTTCAGATTATTTAGTGTTGTTACATGTAGATAAGCTTTTGTTTTAAGGGCTGACTAGATAATTCAGGATGTCACTCATTCTATGCGATTGGAATAAAGGACTAAAGCATTAGTGGATTTGCCCATATCTCGAATGTCTCCTTGGAAAAATGCTAGAGGGTATTGATGCTAGTGTCACTCGGGTGGAAATTATTTCAGATTTTTGCAATTGGTAGATTCTTTGCGTAGGTAGTCGTGTGTTAATTTCTGACCTGTCTGATTATATATTGGTTGGATTGGTATAATATTCCAGTTAACACTTACAATACACAATAATGTCTGTTACGTTGCAGGCAAGGGTAAAGAAGGAAATGTTGTAATTTAGAAGGAATCAACCAGGTTGGAGGATTGTCACAAGAGTCAAGTAAGTCTGTCTGCCATGATGCGGAATGGAACAAGCCTTGCCAGGTTGTTGAATCCCTCCAAAGCGAGTGAAGGCGTGTGTGGGATTTGAATCAGTTGTGTGTTAATTTGGGTCTAAATAGATCTATAATGTAATAATATAATATTGCATCCTAGTTAAGAGAAATCCAGTCCAATGTAACAGAGCAACAAAAGGTGAGCAAGTACTTACTTGTAATTCGGACGGCGACTCAATTCGATCATATTTCATTCATTTCCGTCGCGTTATATCACAATCCATTTATATTAGCCAGAAGAGTTGTATATATTATATTATCATGAATGCATGGTTTCCGGCAACACAGGATGTTTTTAATTAGTAAAGGTAATTGATGAACTTGAGTTACGTCAGGGTCTGGGAGTCGGCATGTACAGCGCGTCGGTAGCCGTCTGCGTCTCGCGAATTTGGGCCTGGATTGCAAGTTTTTTCGCTCTCTTTATTACAGCAAATCTTTGACACATATATAGAGTATTAAATGATGATAAAAAAAAATAATTAATTACATAGATTGATTTACAAATTACGAGACAAATCTTTTGAGCTTAGTTAGATCATGATTGGACAATAATTATCAAATACAAACGAAAATGCTACGATGCCAAATACTCATTCCTAACCGCAGTCTAAACGAGGCCTTGGCAAAGAAACCCTCGCACGCAGCTCCCAAGGCGAGGTCCTCGTCTCCTGAGAGGACGATGATGGCTCGTGCTCCCAGGTGTACTCGTCGTCTGAGCCGCGCGCTGTACAGAGTCGTCGTCTCCTAGCGACGAGGCGTGGGATCCAGCTGCGGCGCGCGGGACAATCCAAGGTACGCGCCAAAATCTTCCCTGCCCCCGCGAGCACACCCAAGCATTGAGCGCGGCGGCGGCGGTTAACCTGGACGGGGAGGCAGGCGGTGCACAGGGGCCCGTCGCGGAGCTCCAAGGAACTGCCGGATTTCGCCGCGGAGCTGGATTGTGCGTGATTGAGTTGCTCCTTGCTTTTACAAGATGGGACCTGCGGGTTGCGGCGGCGTGTGATTGTGCAGCCCGCACTCGTTCGCCGCCGCCTGGCGATGAGATGACGACGCTGGAGACGAAGCTCATCCCCTCCCCTGCGAATGGCGTCAATGGCCTGGGTCTGGGCCAGCTGCTCGGCTCTCGTGGGGCTGACTGCTTGTCCATCCAGTCCATGGGCTTGTGGCCAACCTTTGCAGGTTCAGGAAATTGCATGTACTGGATCGGAGGTTGCTTGACGAGGTGCATCAATTTTGCTTGCATGCTAGGTGCTCGAGAAAATTTCCATGAAGTTGCTTGCATGCCTTGTGGTGTGAAATCAATGTAATAGGACATTCATGATAGATCATTGCTACATGTACTAAGCATTAACTATGTGTAGACAGTTAAATAGATAACTCTTGTCTGTGGATTGTATAAGCTGTCTGTGTTGCGGATTCCAATAACTTAGAGACCGGTCTGGTCTGTGGGTTGCATGATCATAGTAGTAATTGCTTATCAAACAAAAGTGACGTACACGTCTTTCAAAGTATCATTTCTTTCGCGATTAAGCAATTACTATTATGATCATTTTTCTTTGATAACCAATTATGTACATCGGATCCGAGCAGTCCATCCACATCAGCCCATGCATTTCATCCAACATTCACCCATGCATTCCATCCAATTCAACAATCCATTATTTCATCCAGCCACGAAAACTTTGATCTTGTCTACCCATATATATATATATATATATATATATGACCTTCCATGCAAACCTATGTGAATATCACAAAATACATTATAGAACATCGCATGTATATCTATATACTATTTATTTATTGATAGATTTTTTGGTATTAAATCTGTCAGATTTCATAGAAGATCATACGTATATTATATGAACATCATATGAACTATAAAATCTAATAGATTTGACCGTAGAAAATCTATCGACTGATAGCTAGACACTCCCATATGATTATATATAAAAAAGGAGAGCTCCAGGGTGATTAATGAGAATTTCAATGGAATAATCCCATCAGTTGAAAATTACAAAAAAAATCATCTCTACACACAAAAAAAATCTGGTACGTACGGTGGACTCAGGAGACATGTACTGATGTACGCGGCGCGGCGCGTAAGAAGTAAGAACTTCGACATGTTTTGAGTTGCAACGAACAGTATGACCGCTCATCAATCATGCAAGCTGGTATATGTGCAAAAAAAAAAGGACACGTATGTACTTGGTCTACGTACCAATCAATAAAAGGGCCGGAAGGTTAAAGACAGAAATATATTTCTTATATTCGAAGTGCAAGCAACCATGTATTTCTTATATCCGATTGCCTGCTGAATCCTTCTGCCCTCCGCTCCACCGCACCCCCTCGCTACACCTGCCACAGCAGCCGCCTCCTCTTCGATTTTTTTTTATTTTTAACATTTTTTTAAACTAATTTTAAATTTAATACTGTTTTTTTTCCTTTCAAAACTAACACTTTTGGCCGCGCCTATTACCAAGACACGGTGAAACGCCTGTGCCGCACCATGTATGGTGGCGCGGCGGGAGGATGACGTGGCGATGACCAGGGCTGTTGACCGGTGACGTGGCAGGGTCTGCCGCGCCAAGATCGGTGGCACGGCAAAGCCGGATAAAAAGCCCGCGGCCCAGTCCCGCCTGCCTGCCGCGCCCGCCGCGCATTCGCTCTGTCTGCCCGCCGCGTCCACCCGCCTGGCCGCCGCGCTATGATAAACCCTGAGAATATGTTGGAGTTTGTGTGTCCAAACAAGCATGAAGTAAGTGCAAAGTGTATATGTTGAAATGTTGAGCTATATGTGTTCATGTACTAATGTCACCTTATTTAGGTGTTTTCAATAGCGAAGTGACGTTTCAAAGAGTGGTTGTATGGTCCTAAGAGTCAATGGCCCGAAGAACCGCCAAAGACAAAGCAAAAGAAGAAAGAAATATTAATTTACAAAGCACCTTCAGTCAAGTGCGAATGTGGTGTTAAATCCAACTACGGTCTAATCCCTTCAGAGCTTGGAATAGGTCATTATTGCGGTTATATGGTTGACTATGATGAGATTGTTTATTTTTGTGGTAAACATAAAATCGTATTTTGTTTCTTTTGCTAAGACATATATGATATAATTTTTCATTTGAACAGAGCACTAGGAAATGCATGTGAGAATGTTATGATAGTCAAGCTAAGTTCTTGGATGAGCTGAAGGGGAAGCAAGTAATTGCACGGAAGAGGGGATATGGACCTGACTACGTCAACCTATTCGTTAAACATCACAAAGACAAGATGCGTGAGGTTACTAGACAACACGGTATTTGTAACCCGATCGATGTTGGGATTGACAAATGGGGATTAGAGAGACGGATGACGTTAGAGGAGGAGAGGGCAAGGAAGGAGGTAAGGGAGGAGACAAGAGTATAGATGCAGGTCTTGAACGAGCATGTTGTTGCATTATATGCCAGTGAGTGCTTAAAAGCCTTTTTCGTTGCCTGATTTTAAATGTAATATAATCGTGTTGCTAACTGATTGCATTTTATACATAAAGGGATTGGATGCGGCGAGGAACATGCTGCAGAGGTGGCTCGTGCAAGGTATGAGGAAAAGAAGTTAGATGAGCACAGAACGCGAGCTGGTCGCACCGTTGAATCACCGATTATGTTGTCTGATGAGGGGGACGACGATGAGGACGACACTGCCAGACTGAGCGAACTCATCGCTCTAATAGAGGCGGGCTTGCAGGTGGAGGAGACTGAGGACGACACTGGCAGACTGAGCGAGCTCATCGCTCTAGCAGAGACGGGCTTGCAGGTGGAGGATGGTGACGATGCGTTCTTCACTCAGGCCGCAGAGGCTGCAGATGAAGCGGAGGCCGCTTACTACAGGCGAAAGGTAGACCAGGGTAATGTAGGTGACTCTAGCCACAGCAACAAGGTTGTGGTAGAGGATTGGTACTCAGACGACGAGTTGCTTACGCAATATGTTTCTGACTGAGGGTTTTTGAATTGCGCCGTGTATCAGAACTTTCATTGTGTTGTCTTGTTTTCTATTTGAACTATTGATGTATTGTACCCATGTATCATGTACTCGGATTACCCATGGTCAATCTTAAGTGACCCCATCCGTTTGTCACCCTCCGACCTATCCGTTTGTTGCTCTCCAAGTTTTTTTAATAATAGTGAATGCGTTGAGAATTTATAAAATGAACAAAATCGACGCGCCAACCCTAAGCCCAGGTTATGTCTGTGTCCAGGTTCTGTCGCGCCATAGCCCACGGGGCGGTAGGACCTGGACAGAGACAGAAGCTAACCAACCTCAATTACAACTGAACAGGAGCTGCTGTCGGTGCTGTAAACAACTACAAGTGCTACCGCAACCGTGCGCAAGTTGAAACGAATATGAAGCAAATAAATGGAGTCCGTGCGCAAGTTGACAAGTTGTCTCATAACATTTTCATTGGTTCATGAGTCTGCAAGTTTCGAACGACAATATTCGTTCGACATAACCAACTAAATCCCAGGAGTGTAAGGATCCCTCGGACGCCTCTTGGAAACCTCGTCGTCGTACTCAACCTCAAGAAGGGAGTACATCTGGTGCGGCGTGGGAGGGGCCATCCTGTTACAAATTGATAAACAAAGGGTTAGAGTATTTAAAATTAACAATATTCAAATTAACATTATATAGCATTGTAAAATTTAAACTACTTGGTATGCAATACGAACACAATATGAAAGCACCTGCTGCCCTTGTCTTCTATGCCTGCTAGCCTTGTGACCAGGGTCTTTGCAAATGGAGCAAAGATTCCTATCACGGGTCTCGTTGAAGTCTCCCCCTCCGTACATGTCTTCGTCGTACCCTCTCATAGTGTCCATGTCCCTCTTGAGTCGCTTCTTCTTCCTCCTACCCTTCCCTACCTTCATTAGATCTAGATACGGCACGTAGTCATAACCATTATAAGGTGGCCACTGTATCGGGTCAAGGTATGGCTCGAAGCTCATCTCCCAAATACTAATGGTGTTCGAACAGAGATACAAGGGTGACATATATGACAGATCCTCATAGTTGTACCCGCGAACCCTGTAGGCCATGATCATATGAGAGCAAGGGGCATGCATGATCTGAGGGACGTTGCAACTGCACTCTACCTTTTTAAGATCAACTCGATAGTTTCGTCCACTATAACGTTCACCGCCCAAGCTTGTGCCATCCTTGCCCCGTACACTAAAGATATGTCGGCGGGGTCCATACGGCTCGGCGGTGTGCTGCTTGGCCAATTCCTCGACCTCCTTCAAATGTTCTGCTTCGGCCTTTCCAAAACGCCCCTACTCAACTATATTTCTCTACGCAAGTTCCCACCTCTTGACAAAATATTCGTTGCACTTATGAAATGAGAACTCGACAATTCCAGACACAGTCAACGATCGAACTTCGGTGAATACATGGTTGAAGGACTCCGAGGAGTTAGTGGCCATGATGCCATACATAAACCCCCTCTCGTCATATGCTAACATCCACTGAGCCTTCTGTTCTATCTGCGCCTCTAACCAGGCCTTTTTCGCTTCATTTACCATCTTGTCTAGTTCTCTCTTTGTCTTCTTGAACTGGTGCTCTGTACGTACACAACATAGAGCATTTACCTTGTCACATACCTCCTGCTTCATCTGACGCCGCCAGAAATTAGCGGCAAAGTGTCTCATGCACCATCTATGCACTAGAGGCGGGAACCTATCTATATGCTCAGCTACAGCATTAAGAAGCCCTAGGTGACGGCCCAAGATCAAACATATAGTCCGAGATGGGCCTAGCACTTGTACACATAGAAGTCGCATGAACCATGACCACGATTCATTGTTCTCTCCCCCTGCCAAAGCAAATGCCATAGGTACTATCTGGTCCTCAGGATCAACAACAACAGTCATCATCAAGGTGCCCCTGTACTTTCCTGTCAGGAAAGTGCCATCAACAAGTACGACTGCCCGACAAAACTGGAATGCATATTCCGTTTGCGCGAATGACCAGAACACACAATAGAGGACATGCCTCACCGGGTCCCGAAAACACATCTCTCCAGTGTCCACAAACCATTTCAAGCCAGTGTTGTAGTAATGCATTGCACATAAGATGCGGGGCACCTTGTTGTATGCTTCCTCCCAACTACCACATCGAATCGCCAGGGTAATTTGCTTAGCACGCCAAGCCTTTCTGTACTTCACATCGTACTTAACGAATCCAGATATGGACTATTGTAAAGAAGACACCGAAATATCGTTATTGTTATCAACGAGCCCCAATATACGACGGACAAGGTAATGGGCAGTGAGCTAATGATGATTTTCTTTCCCCCTATTTGTTAGGCAAGTGTGGGGTTCGACAACTTTACTTATCCTCCACTTGCCATCACTCTGTCTCTTCGTGCATTTAACCTCCACATACAACCATTTTTGCATATCACGTGTGTAAGGTCGAGATGGTGGACTAGAGGGGGGGTGAATAGTCTTTTAAAAACTTAATCGTGTTGGCTAACCAAAACAAGTACGGAACTAAAACTATCGGTCTAGGCAAGACTACACCCCTCTATCTATGTTCTCTAGCACCTTTCAAAGATACTAATTAAGCAACAAAGGTGCCGGGCTAGCTAGAGCTCACCTAACCAATTCTAGGAGCAAGGTCACACAAACCTATGCCACTAGTACTTTAAGCAACAAGAGAGCTCCTACACATGCTAGTAAGCAAAAGCACAAAGCAAACTAAGCTCACTAGCAATGCTCAATAACAAGGCAACCAATGCTAAATTAGAGAGCGCAATTACTTAGCTACACAAACTAAGCAATGTGACTAACAAGGTTACACAAACCAAATTAGCCACACAAGGGAGCTACTTCTATGCTACACAAGCAAGAAGATAACTAGCGAGCTACACAAGCTAACTAATTACAAGAACAACTACACAAGCACAATGTATATGAAAGTAATTACAAGCTTATGTAACGAGGATGCAAACCAACGGGAAGAACAAGGTTGACACGGTGATTTTTTTCCTGAGATTCACGTGCTTGCCAACACGCTAGTCCCCGTCATGTCGACCGCTCACTTGGTGGTTCGGCGGCTAATTGGCATCACCCGCCAAACCCGCACGTCGAGCACCGCAAGAACCTACCCCGAAAGTGAGGGTAGCTCAATGACACGCTTTACTAGAGTTGCTCTTCGCGGCTCCCGTGGGGCGAGCACAATGCCCCTCACAAAAGCTCTTCTCTGGAGCACCGCACAAGCTTCTTGCGGGCTTCGACGGAGACCACCACCAAGCCATCTAGGAGGTGGCAACCTCTAAGAGTAACAAACACCACCGGCTTGTAACTTGATCACCTAGTGCCACTCGATGCAACCTCATGATGCAATCGCACTAGAATCGCTCACTCACACAATCGGATGATCACTATCAAGTATGTGTGAGATGGAGAGCTCCCAAGCACTACTAAACAAGCCACCAAGGCTCTAGTGTGCTCAGCTCTCGGCCAAATGCCGACCACCACTTCTATTTATAGCCCCATGGGCTAAACTAGCCGTTAGCCCTTCACTGGGCGTTTTTTGGGTTGACCGGACGCAGCACCAGACGCTGCACCAGACGCACCGATCGTGAATACCAGACATGTCCGGTCGCTATACCGGACATGTCCAGTAGCTGCCAGACCGCCATGTGTCCCACTGTTGCCTCCAACGGCTCTCTGACATGTCCGACCAAACGCTCAGTACGAAACGACCGGACGCTGAGCCGCTGCATCCGGTCGAGTCCAGTAAGCCTCCAGGGCCGACCGGACGCGCCTGTTAGAAACTGACCGGACGCTGAGCCTCAGCGTCCGGTCGAGTACAGTAAGCACCCATGCTCGATCGGACGCGTCCGGTCACTCCGGACCGGATGCTGCCAGCGTCTGATCAACTGTACTACCGAACACCATCTTTGCTGATTCACACCGGACACGTCCCGTGTGGCGACCGGACGCGTACGGTCGCACTATGCAGTTCAGTCCCGAGCCACATACCGGACGTGTCCGATCTCCATACCGGACGCGTCCGGTCACTCTATGACCAGCGCGACTAACTCGTTTTCATCACCCATTTCTTCTCCTTTGAAAATGTGCCAACACCACCAAGTGTACACCACTATGTGTATGTGTGTTAGCTTTTCACAAACATTTTCTAAAGGATTAGCCACTCAACTTTCCACGCCACTCGTTCCTAGCGATGATGCAAGGTTAGATCACTCGAGTGACACTAGATGACCGATATGCAAACAAGTTTGCCCCTCTTGATAGTACGACCATCTATCCTAAACCCGGTCATAAACTTCTCTACACACCTATGACCAGTGAAATGAAATGCCCTAGGTTATACCTTTGCCTTGTGCATTCCATTCCATCTCCTCCAATGTTGATGCAACACATGCACCAACATGATCAACAATGATATGATCCACTTCATATCATCACGTGATCATATTGGTTCATCGATCTTGACTTCACTTGCTTTTCACCGTTGCCATCGTCCATCGGCGCCAAGTCTTGCTCAAGCTTCACCGCCACGCGGTCCATCACTCCAAAGCCTCCGACTTGCTCTTCACGCTTGCAACCGGTCCATCAAGCCAAGTCTTGTCTTGATCTTCTCCGTCTTGATCACATGACTCAATGTCATGTCTCATGTGCAATAAGCTCCTTCACCATCATATGTGTGAGCTTTGCAACATCTCCAAGCCATTTTCACCTTCATGGCATATGTTGCTCACACACATGTACCTATGGACTAATCACCTGTGTATCTCACATAAACACAATTAGTCCACCTAGATTGTTACTCAATTACCAAAACCACACGAGGATCTTTCAACGTGGTACCTCAACTCCTGATCCGAATGAGTGACGTTGTACGACCTATGGTGATACACAGCATAGTCTTAAAGGAAGAGCTTCATCTCTGACATTGTATTGAATATCATTCCCTTTCTAAGGGTTTATTTCTCATAATCATACAATGATTTTCTACACATCTGAAGACCGGTGTCACAAACTGCTATATCCGTCATGCTGACATCCCTATAGTTCAGAACGCCCCTGAAAGGTACGTTCATCGACCTTAGTTTCTCAAGCTCAGTCGTTGTGTAAGGTGGTGGTGGAATATACTGTTGCGCTTCGCTAATTCTGGTCCATGAATCATAGGAGGTATCATCTGCTGTCAAATCTGTGACTAGTCTACCCTGAGCCTAGATACCATGCAAAATCTCAGTTGGTATTAGTAATGGCATAGTATGAACCGGTACTGGCATGGCATCAACCAGTGTTGGCATAGCATCTGTATCTCCTTGGTCATCATCAGAATCGTCTGAACCATTGCTAACTACATCACCGATCATGTCCTCCTCTTAGCTCCTCCTCTTCCCGTTCGAACTCATTCACATCGAAGTCATTGCTTATACAGCCTACTGCAGTTGAATGAAACTACTCCTGCATCAACTGACCATCCAAATCCATGTTACCCTGAGTTGCTTCTCCTTCGACCCCTAATTCTTGTCCATTGCCTCCAACACCGTCAATGGACGGGCCGTCCTAGACACCATGTATCCTATACCCATTCTCCACCACCACCTCAGCCATGGGCATATTGGAACCTTGGAGCACCCTAGTGTAGCGGGACCAGTGAGCAGGGTCACGTAAGGGCATGAGGACATAGTGTGCCCTAGTCTTCCCAGTATCAAACCTCCCCTTCAGTGTGAAATTATCGTCAAACTTTGCATTCAAACGGACACAAAGGTCGTTGAAGCTAGGAGGTTCATAAAACCATTCTAATTCTTCTTCCATATCCTCAAACATACCATCTTCTCTCCTAACACTTCCTCCGTATAAAACTTTAACACAACAATCCATCTACAAAAGCATTTTAAGAAACTTCATCAATTCGTCGAAATCGTCGTACGTAATGTCCATAGTAATATTAATACCTATTCTAACTATAACTATACTAACTAATCTAATATTAACATCTATATAAGGCTAACTACAACAACTAATGTATAACTAGACTCACTAGGGGAGTACCTCACTACAAAGAACGCATCCTCGCTGGCATGGTGGGGGAGGAGGCGGCGCGGGCGGCCGGAGGGTGGCGCCACGACGCAGGGCACGGGCGAGCGGAGGGCAAGGCAGGTGGTTGCGGCCGTGGCAGCAGAGCGGCGCGGCAAGCGCGGCGAGCGCCAAGGCGCGACGAGTAGGCGGTCGACGCTGGCGCGCAGAAAGCGGATCGGGTCGCGGACCTTTATCCGCTCGCCGTGCCACCGATCAGTAGGCATCATCGCCGCGCGCCAAGATCGGTGGCGCGCAGCACTCGCCACGTCACTAATCAGCTGTCCCGGTCGTCGCCACGTCATCCTCCCGCCGCGTCACCATGCATGGCGCAGCACAGTCGTTTCGCCGCGCCATGGCAATAAACGCGGCCAAAAGTGTTAGTTTTGAAAAGGAAAAAACAAACCATGTTAGATTTAAAATTAGTTTAAAAAAAGTGTTAAAAATGAAAAAAAAAATCTCCTCTTCCTCCTCCTTGACCTGGACATGACCATCGGCGCGGCAAGCGGTGGAACTCGGGAGAGGCGGCGCCACGCAGGTCAGATGCTGACAGCAATGGAGGGAAGGGCGCAGGTGCTCGGCAGCTCGGGTCCGGTGTGCGTAGCCTCAGGCAGGGGCGACAGCGCCAGAGGCCGGGTCTGTCGGCGTCGAAGGTTTCGAGGGGTGCTCCCTCCTCGACTCCTCCGCTTCCCTGTTACGCCGCTGCCGGTCTTGTTCTTCGACCCCGGCCACGGCAGACCCCGTCACCCCGTCGTCGTCTCCCTCACGCCGCACGCGCGGCGCCAGTGCAGCCACCGCACTCGCTACCTACCTTTTCTCCATCCGCCGGCATGGGTGGCCGTGCTAATCATAGCGGCGCGGCTACGGATTGTGCGCAGGTGTGTTCGTTTGTATCTGGCACTACCAAGCAGGATCATACACAGGTAGTGCATCCTTGTCCCTCTGCCTATCTGCCTAGCTGTGCCTTCGTTCATCCATGGCCTTGTGAGTTGGGAGCTTCGCCATTTGCCTTCATTTCTTCTGATATCTCTTGCTATTTCTGTTTGTGGTCGTGTATGTTACCTGCCCAAGAGGCCAAGAGTGTCCGTGAGCAACGCCCCTTCCTACAGATGCCGGTCACAGAGCACGAGCGTAGCACACACCATGTGTTTGCTTCATTGCCTCAACCAACACAGCCTGGTTCGGTCAGTACTACTTATTTTGCTTGCACCCTGGTTTCAATATCAGTGCTGAAGGGATGCCGAGTTATGTGTGTCTACAGGACTTTACTGCTCTGCATTGGCCGACACAGAATTCCTAATGTCAACACAACAGGCATCCCAAAACAAGTTTCTTCTGGTTAATTTCTTTGCTGCTCAAGGCTGTCACAGACAGAATTACTGAACCTCAGCAACGATTTGAAATAGTAACCTTATTCTGAAAGCCACACTATTAAGGGTCCTTCTGTTGCTTCTTTTCTTCATAGAGCCTTTTAGGCTATGCATGCGTTGCCAAGAAATTTCTCTTTGGTGTCAATAAAATCTGTAACTATGTAGCTGTGACGACACTGCTGAGAAATACACAAGTGTTCATTATGTTATATATATATTGAGGTCTACTGGCTAGGTACTACTGCTCTCACAGAATACAGCAATGGAAGGATACATAACAATGTCCATGCCCTTGCTAAAAGAACTAAAGAAGTGACTCTGTACCACTTCAAATATTTGTAGGTTGTCAATGCTTGACCATCAAACTCAACTATTGACCACCTTTAATTGATATAGGCTCCACTGCCCATACAAGTGTATATGGGATCAAGACCATCCCGCCTCATTTTCATAAGTATGTTTATTGCTTTACTCTGCTATATACTTCTATAAAACTATTTGCTTGCTTTAGTTGTATTTTCTATACGCATATTCAATTATACCGAACCTCTACCTGAGAAAACTCTATGGATTTGCAGTGTTCACCATATGTATGGTCTATGGATTTATTTGGCCAGTACTGATCTATCCATTACCAGGTTTCTTCTGTTGGTATTAGCTATTAAGTTATTTTTTTTTTTTAAAAAAAACTTGAATATCATGGTAGGATGCTGTTATGCAGCACATAATTACAGGCACATGAATGTAAGTTTGATTTAGTCATTTTCAGATTGAACATGTGGTGCCTTTGCTCTAGATTTATACTAATACAATCTTCCATTTGCTCTGTACCTTAGGCTTTGAAACTCTGGAAGTCTGAATTTTGCTCTCAGGCTATGAAACTCTGAAGTCTGAACATGTTGTCTCCTCTGTACCTTAGGCTTTGAAACTCTGGAAGTCTGAATATTGCTCTCAGGCTATGAAACTCTGAAGTCTGAACATGTTGTCTAAGGCTCAATTTGTAAGAATGAAAAAAAAATTTGTATTCTGTGCTGAAAAAAAAAATCTGCTTCCAAGTTAACTTCACATTATGTTATTACACCTCCTAAAAAAAATACATCCATGTTGTTCAATTCAAAGCTTCTTTGTTCTCTAGGTTCATCCAGTACTTTAGAAATTTTTACCTTCACTCTTAATGTCTGATCATATATTTTTCTCCCTTATTTTCATAAACAATGTCTTTGATGTTTTCAGGTATGACCTTTCAGGTTGCTATAATTGTTGATGAACTGATGATTTACAATACTATGTAAATTGTATGTTCCAGTTAGATTATATCCACACCAATCAAAGATGACTTACAGATTGTTGCCTTCATTGTACCAAAATTAGTGGATTGTTTATATTATAATACTTCAGATGGCAATGGCATCTGCTTTTATGCTTAATTATACTTGCTTGCACTGATTAGTGCATTGTTGTACTAATGTTCACTGTGTAACTAAAACACTATTGAAGTAATGTGATTCTAGCCCTATAGTGATTTGCATTGTTATAATTGTACCTTTTTTTAGACGTTATAATTGTACCTGTGTGAACTGCAGTTGCCGAGTTAATATTGCCTGTATTGTTTGTCCTTCATTTCGGGTTCCACAGCCTAAAATGACATGTCATGCTTTTGTACAGCGTAATTATGCGTTCAATATGCTATAATTAAACCTGTTAAATGTCCGCTTCATCCCACGCCAAAGGATTTCGAGCCTCTACAACCATCATCAAACTGTGTGCAAACAGACTGAACAAGTTCGCGGCGAACCGCAGTCTCCCATCACGTCTGCGCGCGCAGCGGAGCGCGCGTGACGTCCTAGTCTCTACTCAATTGGAAACATTAGCAGGGCTAATAATTAAAAGCAGCGGATGAGCGGGAATGCGCGCAGGATGTCGGGTTACAAACTTACAACACACATACACCCACACCAGAGCACTGCACACCGGCCGGCACTAGTCTCTATCACGCACTGATCTATCTACGTCGTACACCAAAGGCCAATGCACCGGCCGGTAGTACTATTATATACTGGATCATCAGATCGATCGAGAGACAGCAGCATCACACAGTCTCAGATCACGCACACAGCCAGGAGGTAGCAGCTAGCGTAGGCAATGCAAGCGGTGGTGAGACTGAAGATGGCCAAGTCTTTTCAATTCCGAGTGTGTCGTCCGGTCCCTGCTGCCATTGCTGGTGGGCGTCGTGGTGCTGCTCCTTGTGTGCCCCAGCTGCGCCGGTGACAACGTGTAAGTTATCCAGCTGGGCTAGCTCAACTTAACTAATCAGCTTAATTTGCTAGACCAGTGAGTATGTACAGTGCAATTATTGTTAATGAATGAAATGCTGTATACTTACTCCCTCCGGTTTCCTAAAGGATGTCGTTTGAGGTTGTCTTATTAAGTCAAACATTTTAAACTTTAACTACAAATAAATTCTTTTGGGTTGAGTTTGAAAATATAAAAGTGATGTAAGTAGATTCATCTTGAAATGTAGTTTCATAAAAGTATATATTGAATATATTTTATAAATATTTTATAGCAAAAGATAACGGTCAAATTTATTTTTTTTAGACCGTGTCGCTATCCAAAACGACGTCCTTTAGGAAATTGGAGGGAGTACGTACCATAATTATGTATATATGCATGTCGTACGTGCAGGCTGACTACCACGTTGGACGTCTAGGCCGCCGACAGCGCCGGGTACGCCGCCTTCATGGTAGCGTTCGACAAAAACGTGTGTGAACGCCACCACCAAGGCGACCTCCGGCAAGTGGATCAACAAGCATCCCGTCTTGGAGGAGCAGAAGCCATGGCAAGGGCGCCTACTGGCTGAACGTGTTCATGAAGGACACCAAGGGGGAGAATCAGTTCACTCTCGCCATACGCTCCGACAATATGTACCTCTCGGTGGTTTCAAGAACAATTACGGTGAGTAGTTCTCAGCGCTACTGGCAGAATCGTCGTTGCCGAGGGACAAGGGAGACGAGTGGACGATCATGTCCTGAGCAGGGATAGATCTAGCGGTGGGGCAAGCGGGGGCTTAAGCCCCCCTACCGCCGCTGATCCTATGGAGCTCCCTAAGAATTTTTGTCATGGCTGCTTTGAGGAGAAGAGGCTGGAGATTGAAGGTGACGACTTCAACCCCCCAGAACTTTCATCCTAAATACGTCGCCCGCGAGTGGTGGTGCTGCTGCTTGCACGGGGGGCGAGCTCGACATCGTCGATGACCTCCTCCGACTGCAGGTGGCGTCGGGTGAAGAAGTAGACTCCGACGACTGCGAAAGTGACGAGGATCCCGACGCCGAAACCGATACCTATCTTCTCTACTGTCAACAGCCCTGTGGTGGCAGCTGGAGGCATGCCCATCGACAGTGTCGCCATCCGCCTCCTCTCAGCGTGCACGTTTAGTGGCGACAAGGTGGCGAGAAGCTGTGTTCCTGCGTCGAACACTGGGTTGTTGAGCACAGGTTGGACTTATATATAGCAATTTTCTACTACTCCTTGGTACGGTGTAGCTACTGGTGACCCACTCACGACGCCTTAAGAGCAAGACTAATAATATAGTCGGCTGCTGGCTATAAGGTTTCTTTACAGCTTTCTTTCAGCTCATCCATATAGTAGTTAGTTCTTCACTATTAATACATGATCATATCTCTCACAAAGTTTTTTTTTTCTTATGTCTAAGTTAACTGTAAACTTACAACCTGCTTTTTCTCTCTCTCCTCTCCTCTCCTCTCTCCTCTGTATCGTCGTTTGGACAGCTTACGTCCTGCTGTTATACTGCTCTAAGGTGTCGCTCGCCTTCTTCGTCCTCGTCGCGTGTGAGGCGGAGCGGTTGCAGCCCATAAAAATTACAGTATCTCTGGGATTCTCGAGCCCCGCAGGTGGTCCAGGCCGGCGCCATCAAGTTGCTCGTCCAATGGGCCAGGACCTCATGCGCGCTCCTCGCATGGGACAAGTATGGCCGCAGCGACCGAACCTGGCGCGACAACACCGAGGCCGTGTAATCAAAAAATTTGTTGGCATCAAGAGCCTAGACGAGGCCCTCTACGGTCTCCACCATCAACGCTGTGCTTAGACTGACCACACCGTTGCGGTGCCGAAATCAGCCAAAGCAAGAGTATTTTATTGATTCAAGCATCAAGGCAGGAACATGCGTCGAGTAGAGTTGGGCCCAAAATGTCCTAAAACACACTGATGTACTCTTCTCTTCAGTGGGCCTGTGACGTGCTGTGTCGTCGTCTGAATGGCCAACGGCTGAGTTAATAATAAAATAAAATTTCCAGAAAAAAAATAATAGAATAAAGTAGAATACAATCATTAAAGAGTCCATTTACGTTTCTGTGATGTAATCCGGTCATGAGTGGCTTATTAAAGACTTGGTGCTATGATTTGGCAAGTCTGATGATGTCTTGCTGTTTGTTTCGTTAACATTGGTGATAATTGTTTTCATGCTTATTAATTAAGTTGGCCTCGGATGTCCCATCAATCAGACAGAGAACAGAAAACTAAAACTTTACTTTTGCGCTGTCAAAGTTCAGATTCCAGGCCCCTAACCTGGAGTAGCCTACACACGTAGTTCAGGATTTCAAGGTGCGTCTATCACCGTCAACCATCACTCGTAACTCACGCACGATAGAGATTTTGCTACTCCTCTTGATATTCTGCAACCGTGCACATTCGTGGCATAGGTTCAATATACGACAAAGATCCGCTGATCGGCTTGGTTTATATTAATACGAGGATAAACAGTTACGTACACGGGTTCAGTTCGCGCCGGGAGCCCGAACAGAGTTTTGCGACGAGGTTTTCAAGGTTGCCCTGAAATGCTCCCCACCCCTGGGCCCTGGCTGGTAGCAACATAGTATTCGGTTTAAACTCAAATTTACACCCAAAAAAAAAAAGGCATGGCTTCTTGATGTCCATAGATTGATTCATCTTGTTTGACACCTGCAGATTCCACAACGGCTGAGGTAGTAAGCAACAACTCTGACACTGTTGATTCCTTATAGATGTTTTACTTTTCTTCTTTATTTACTCCTTGCCTGCAACAGAGATTATTGTATCGATCATGCAAGGATAGCAAAAATCAGTCGATCATGCAGGAAACCATCAGATTATATCATAGCAAAGTTTCATCGAATGCAAAATGCGGAATCTATGCTAAAGAAATGCCACCTCAAGAAAGTTGCTTTGAGAGTAGAATAACTTGTCTCCAAGAAGGGATCAGCCATAATGATGTGATCATGCAGAAACCATGGTTTTCTTAAGCGAGCATCGGGTTAAAAATGTTGGGAGAAGTAGGCAAGCATTCAAACTCTGAATGAAGCCCACGCCTTTTAATCAAGCCCACTTCATGACGGGCGTACCCAGTGCAGAGAGCTCCCGCTCTGTGCGGGGTCTGGAGAAGGGTGTCAGTGGCAAGCCTTACCCTCGCCTGTGCAATGCGAGGAGACCGCGACTCGAACCCAGGACCTTCCGGTCACAAGCGGTAAGACTCTACCGCTTGCACCAGGCCCGCCCTTCAATTGCTGTATCCGGTTTAAACTTAAATTTACACACAAAAATTTCTTGGTCTGGCTTTAGATTGATTCGTCTTGTTTGACACCTGCAGATTCCACAACGGCTCAAGTAAGCAACAACTCTGACACCGTTGATTCCTTATAGATGTTTTACTTCTCTTCTTCTTTATTTACTCTTTGCCTGAAACAGGGATTATTGCATTGGAAGTATTATGGGTTATCATAACAATTAAACCAATATAATCTGACATAAAGCAGAAAACATATTAACATATACTACATAGACAAATCAGCTAGTTGCTAAACCTACAAATAATTTTCATCCATAAGTGACACAAGCATTGTCATCATTTAACTTAATTTTGTTTTATGATAAAAAAATGTTTATTGTGTTACAAAAGTTCTGGGAAAGCATCATTTGAACATCGAGCAAATATTAGTGTGCCACGAAGTAGGGATGGAACCATGCAGGGTGCCTGCAAGCACCCACCGTCAGCAGGCGACTGTCAGGTGTCAGCGGAATCAACCAATCCACCAATGCTACGGTTCGGGATTTTCTTAGCCAGCATGGTTGAGATTTCTACCTAAACTTTTTAGTGGTAGACAGTAGGATTTTGGTGAGGTGCAAAAAAAAACTTTGAAGGGTCATGACTTACGGCATGCATAGGGAGGGGATACAGGGTTCAGCGGTGGGTACGTGTGAGTGGATCTCTAAGTGTGGAATACAGAGGTCCCAACATGTCAATCTCATTAATCATTGGGGAAGATGGGAATACTTTGTGCTGCAACAACCATTTCGATTTGCAAGATGGACTTTTTTTTTAGAGTTCAAGGGCCAAAAACAGCCCTGGCCTTTTACTATTAGTAATAGACCAGATATCCACTACAGCTAAGTTTAATCACCAAAACACCTAATACCCGCCGGTATCAGGGCCAAACAACTTTAAAGACAGCAGCTAAGAACAAGATGGACAAAGTTTCTACCTCAGAAAAGCACCTCACAACTTCCTAATAGCATACAATCAATTTATTTATTATTTGAACTAGAACTCAAGGACTTGATGTCAATTCGCCACTTAAGAAGCGGCACAGGAACTAAAATAAGAATTCCTGGCCTTTATTCAGTGTTACCTGGATTTGAATTAGGCCATATCTTACTCTAATGACTGAGGAAGTAAAACAACAACTGTTTGCAGGATTAAACAAATGTATTGGTGAATTTTAGCCCAAACCAGTTCACTATATATCGGTAATGAAAACAAAGGAACGATGGAGTAGGAGTGTAGTACTAGCCTCTTGCTCTTCACGCTGGACCATATGAGCCTAATAATAGTTTCCGAATACTTGCCCTCTGTTACTACAAGCACATAACGCAAAGCAGATTAGCTAGTACAAAAAATGAATAATTATGCAAAACGGTGTAGGGAAATGGGTGTGGGGATGGATACCATCGAATGCGAATACAGCAGCTGAAGATAAGGTGGATGAGGCTACAAGGACCTACAGGTGCAGGACCATACAGGCTGCAATCATCGGTTGCTGGAGACCAGGTGCCACCAGTGAGCTGTTGGTGCACAAGATTGTGTTGCCTTGGTTCAAGACAGACGACACTGTCACCCACAGGGGTAGGCAACGCTTTAGGGGCAACACTCAAGTTCCTTTCTGAAATGAACAAGGTATTGCCTCCGATGCTTGTTATCGGGATATACCTTTGCTGGATAAGATCCGTGAGCTTGAAAACTACAAAGTGAAGCATGTCGAAATCTTTGTAGCCAACCACCAGGATTTCTGAATCACATTCTACGGGACCCATAGGAACATCGAGGTTGCCTTCTGGGAGTGTGGCAATCAACTTTGGCAGCTGTAGCTTAGAACCGGAGCCCATCCCATCATTCACAGGTGGATCAATCTGGAAAACCTGGACATCCCCATATGATTCCCATTCGCCAGTAAATTCCGATACGCCAGATAATGCGACGTCACAAGCCGTGTACAGTTTGCCTTGGAATGACAATGGTGGAGGAGATGCATATTGGTACATCCAGGTTGACACAGTCCATTGCTGGTCCAGGGCCGTAGCAAAGGCTACATGGTTTACCTCATGAAGAGCAAGCATAACGGTGATGACCCCACCGCTGAAGGAAGCAGAAGCACAGATTGACTCCGCGAGCCTTTTGACCCTGTGTGGCGCAGGTAAGGTATCCAGCAGTGTGCCTAGCTGCGGGAGGACGGTTGCGAGCGGTGGGAGCTCAGCGATGTCGCCAGTGAAAGGGTGGACGAGGCGGACGGCGCTGTCCTGGTCCCGTAGCAGGACGAGGAGGCCGTGGACCGAATCGACGACGCAGTGGTCGCTGAAGAGAGGGATGTGGGCCCGGACAAAGGTCCCCATGTCGAGGTTGAGGAAGCGGATGTACCCGCGCAAGTGAGGGTGGCCGGGGTGAAGGCCGTGGCCCTCCGGAAGCATCATCCAGCGGCGCGGGTGGAAGCGCGGGTCGACGACGCCGCGACCGCGAGGGGAGGCGGTGGCGGACCGCCAGCTGCCGCAGACGGCCCGGAAGCGGACGTAGTCCAGCAGGTCGCCGGCGAGCACGCGCGACGAGACGAGGCGGATCAGATCCTGGGGCAGTGAGGCCCAGCGCTCTGCAACGGGGGTGTCGTTGGACCCCGGTGCCGGAGGTGGCATCTTGAACCCAGCCCTCACTTGCCGATCCGATTGGCAATGGAGCGGCGCGGCTGGTTCCGGTCACGCCCCCGCACCTCGAGGACGCGCGGCGATGCGAGGCGAGGGGAGTGAAGAGGCGGCGGCGGGATCTTACGGCGGCCGTGTCGAATCGGTGGGTGGGCGTGGGGCGGCGAATGCGGAACGCCCGGGGGTGGGGAATCGTGTGGCTTCGTCGCAGCGAAGAAACGCCACAAGTCATTATTGAAAGCTGAATCCACACTTTGAAAATATTCTAAGTCCTAAATGCCATTTCAGTTTGATTGAGCCAACTTTGGCATGATTTTACTCTCCATCCTTTGCGAATTAGACTTTGGTCTCTAAATGAGTTTTGTAGCTGGCACATAGGGCTTCAACTTTTGTTTAGGGAGTTTACGCTAATGATCAAAGGATTCGGAAATCCATCGGCTCCAAATGGCGCTGTCATTCGGCTTCATCAGCTCGATGGCGTTCCGACCAGACCGATCATGGCCGACCGTGGCCAGGAGGTTGCCGCCGCGTGGCCTTCCACGCGCTCGACTTGGCTTTGACGGCGCGCTTGGCGGCCGGCTTGTAGTGGACGACGCTCACGCCTCTCCTCTCCACTCACCGCGCGCGCTCGCCTCATTCACTCCTCCTCTGTTGCCTTCCCGTTCACAACCCAAGCGCGCAAAGAAGACACCGCCGACGCCATCGGCCCCACCGAAGCTTGCTCGAGCTCGCCGCCACCACCACCACCACCACCGTCCCAACCATAGCTCGCTTATCGCCTCACGGACCTCGTCAACGTCCTCGTGAGCCATCCAAGCTTTAGGTGGCGGCATTGCCGAACCGCGCACCACCGTGACATGGCCGCCATGGTCGCCGTCGGTGATCTCACGCGGCCATGCCTAACCGCTTCACCGTAGCCGATGGCCGAGTAGCATAGGCGGTCCGCATTGGTCACCGGAAGCTTACGCGCCTTGTCCGGCCACCGAACGCCGGGTTCACGGAGCGCCACCCGCGCGCCATGGCCGAACCGCCGTGCGCCGTGGCCGACGTCCCTGGAGTCCGCTAGAGCTTAGTGTTAGTAGGTAAACCGACGCGGGAGGTCATGGCGAGCACGGAGGTACCCTCCTCGTCGTCGGTAAGGTCGCCGGCCGCGAAGTTACGTAAATCTTCCGCGCCGTCGCAGGTGTCCCTGTTATGCCATTGACACGCTGGGCCGTCCGACATGCGGGGCCCGGTGGCGATGACTGTGTATTAAAAAAGATAGCTCATTTATGCAGAGTTTGATGCTGTTTTGTAAATTTTGTATCTCCAAATGTGTAGATCCAAATTGAGTACTTCGAATTTTGTTAGTATCATGGTGAGGTCTAGTATTTAAGAAAAATATGTCTTGAGCACATTATGTAGAAATTTTGGGTGAATTAAATAGGAACTTGAAATGTGTTTTTGAATGCATGCAAACTTGTTTAAATCATATCTTTAGTTTCTGTGGTCCAAAAATTATGAAAATTTATGGGTAAACTAATCTTGCTTAGTAGAAGCCCCGGTTAAAATTTTAGAGTTAGTGCATGTGTAGTTTTTGAGTTATAGAATTTTCTTTTATCATTGGATGATTCTTGGGTGAATTTTAGTAAATTATTTATGAATCCATTGACCATGAAATTTGTTGGAGAGTATCCTAGTACCTTAAGGATGCTAGGAAAAATATAAAATCTGTTGCTTGACACTTTTCACTAGGGTTTCCTAATTATGTCATTTTAAGCCATCATGTCTTATCATTTTTGTGTAGGATGTTATACTTACTCAAATGGTGTGAAAGTTTTATGGTAGTCTACTTAGGGCATGTAGTGTCTACTGTAATTTTTTTAGATTTAATGGTGTAGTTTTCATATATGTTTACTATTTCCTCTAATTAGTTAAATAAATTAAGAAAGGTATTAAAAGAAATGTTTTGGTGATGGACACCCTACTTTCTGGTGTTCTTGTGATAGGTGTGATATGTGAGTAAAGTTAGTTTTATCCAAGTAAGTGTTTATATCATAAGTTAATAATTATTTGTTTGCATTATGTCCCTCTGTACAGATCTGGGGACTTTGGAAAGTTCCCCATGATATTTTGGTTTTCTGTGATTGTGATGAATACAAGAGTTGTAGATAAATTATTTATCTAGCTCCTGTCAAAATTTGAGGGCATTTGGCCCAGTAGTTTAGAAACTACAGCTGTTTAAAGTTAGGTTCCAGTTTTGCTTACTCTCTGCCTTGTAAGGACAGAGTTCTGTTGATTTATGAATTCGACTTGGTAAAGTGTTGAATCATGCTTTGAGGTCTAAAAATGAACTGTAGACAATTTCATAAGCTTTCTAGATTATCTTGTTGCATGTCATTTGGAATTATAAATCTCCAGTTATGGCTAGTTTACTGCACCGCTACATAGTATTCATTTTGCTGAAATACAAATGTTTGAGTGTATGTTGTTGCAAGGTTCTCGTTGATTGTTTAGGGGTTAGCCTAACTTGAGAATATGCTTAGGTGCAGGTGCTAGGTCATTAACTGAAGATGAGCAATTATACATTAGGTTGTATAAACTTGGTAAGTAAAGTGATTTGAATAGGGCTTATGTTGGAATATGCAAACTACAGCGAACATGTGCATTCCCCGAGCATCCCTGACATTCGTTCATGTGCATCCATGATATTTATCTTGCGCATTCATGCAATAGGTGTGCGGAGGAGTGAGCGTTGCTGGAGTTCGAGGGAGCCAACCAGGAGGAGGAACCCGAGGTGCGAGGAAGCCGACAAGCGATCGCCATGGAGGAATTGCCCGAGTGCCACGACCACCACCTTCCTCGTTCTCGAAAGGCAAGCCCGAGCATATTAAGCCTCCCATGTTTTTTACAAATACTTTGAGTACCTTTTATTGTTGATGATGCATTAAGTATAGGAATTGGTTGGAACCAATTGCTGCATTATATATATCCTTCCTTGTCCAGATATCGCACTGGAATCCTATTTAAGTTTAGGAACGGGTTAAATGCTTAGCCATGCTTAGTGCGGTAGAAGTCAGGTGATTTCCTGTCACCTGCGAGCTTTAGGATGAGGTGGATCACGGTTGGCTATATTTGATATCGTGGAAAAGAACCATGTGAATAATGAAGTAAGACCGGGCGGGGTCTTGTGTAGGTTTGAACATAGTGACTCCGTCTGAGTCGTTTAAGGACCGATACGTTGTACGTCCTCATGTCATGTTGAACGCAGCCTAACACTTAGCTGGCCGGATAAGTCATTCCGACCGCGAAGCCTAGTAGCTCAACTCAGGCTGGGGACGCGAGCAGTGGTGACATTCTGGAGGTAGTAAGGATGTGTGGAGAGCCATTGACATAAGTCCAAGGCGGGTTAGAGTCCCGAACAACCTTGGCAGAGTGGTTCTCTGAGAATGTCGATCTGATCGGACTCGCGACTCCTGACTCGTACCAAAGGTGACTTGTTTGCGACTCCGACGGGAGAAGCAGGGTTTGTATTTAGGACGAGTGTGCTTGATGAAGCTGGCAAGGCAATGGAAGCTCAGCACAAGTTCAGGTTGCGTGCCCACAAGTATTGCCGTAAGGCGAATGCATGTGGGAGAGCTCAGCAAGAAGTTGATGAGATTCGTGGTATTGCAAATTATCGCTTGCAATAGTGGGGTCAAACCGCACGCGAGAGAGACGAGCTTCATAACCAGCTGATGAACCTCACTATTGAGAGAGATGAGGCTGCACAAGAGTTGGATCGTGTAACACATCACCGGGATGCAGCTTTAGAGTTAGCAGAAGAAAGACGTCGGGGTTGGATTTTGGCCAACCACAACGCCTTTCAAAGGGAGCAAGCACTACAAGAACAGCTTGAAGAGCTTCAGGTTGAGCACCATCAACTGCACAACCGTCTGTTTCCTATTCCTCACCCCATACCAAGGTATCCAAATGTGGGTGGACCTCAAGTGATTGAGGCTGATGAGGAAGAAGAGGACGTGCAGATGGTTGACAATGCAGCTGACCTGGCAGAAGAAGAAGAAGAAGAAGAGGAAGACTCAGAAGAAGTCCAAGGTGTCTCCGATGTGGACAGCGATCACTTCGACGAGTAGTTCGTTAGCAAGTCTCGCTAGTTTAAGCTTTTGCAGTCATTGATGTAATGGACTTAAGTACGATGACTGATGTGGGATGTACTCTTTTAATTCAAACTCGGCATGTAATGTACTTTAATTCACTCCCTTCGAGATGCGTATCGTAATGGTTAAGTTTAAAACTTGTCATGTTGGAATGCACTGCGTATGGCGCTAGTAATCTACTTGATGATGTGGTGATTGGAGAATGAATTATTGCCTCTGTTTATTGTATGAAGTTTTCATTCTCGTCAGTAAATTTAGTTTGGCACAATTACCTTGTTCCTCTCCAATGTGCTGACATCATCAATAATTACTGGTTGCGCATTGTGCAGATGCCTCGTACTCGTTCCACCGGTGCGGATGATGATGATGATCTTCCACCGCCACCACCACCCACACCGACGGAATTGATAGCAATGCTTGCGGAAGGACAGCGCACTATGGCAGAGGCCCTCCGTACGATTGCGAATCGGAATGGTCGTGGTCCACGCCAAGGACCGGAACCAAATCAATACAGTGATTTTAAGGATTTCCTTGACACGAAACCCTCGATCTTCAAGGAGGCTGAGGAGCCTCTACAAGCTGATGAGTGGTTGAATACTCTCGCAGAAGTTCCGGCTCGCCCGCTTGGTGAGGTGCTAAAGATCGAGTCGCATCTCACCAACTGCATGGGCCGGTGGCATTTGGTGGAGTCATCATCGGTCCACTATGCCCGCTAATGCCCAAATCACCTAGGATCAGTTCAAGTCTGCTTTTAGGGGAAATTATATTCCTCCCGGTCTTATGGCGATCAAGCATCTGAGTTCATGAAGGTGACTCGGGGAACAAGAGCTTGAATGAATACTGCGCAGCTTTCAATAACCTTGCAAGGTATGCTCTTGAGTTTGTTGACACCGATGCCAAAAAGATCACAAGTTTCAAGCGGGGACTTAGCCCCAAACTTATGAAGACCATGGGAAATTGCAAGTGTGCTCATTTTAATGAGTTTGTGAGTGATGCTTTATCGCAAGAGAACAACAATGTTGTGTATGCGGCTTCAAAAAGTCGTAAGAGGGCCTACGAGGCGAGTGCCTCACAGTCCAAGGCTCCCGTCACATAGAGGGCTCCATTAGTCCTCCGGCGTCGTCACCGCTAGGTTTCGCCCACCCATGGAAGAAGAATCCCACCAAGACTGGGTTTCGCAAGGCATTTCTGATTGCTCTTCCTAAGGGCACTACGGTCAGAGGCAGTTCCTGGGCTCCTCCAAGCAACATGCCATCTTCGAACTGCAACAAGACAGAGCCCTTTGGGCAAGGGAATGCCCTTACCCAAAGAAGAATAACTACCAAGGTGGTCATCGAGGGGGTGAACCACACTAATATTATCGAGATTCCTTTAGGAGAGGTAGTGACTTCTTTGGTAAGTTTCGATTGATCAACACCCGTAGTTGTACTATTTGATTCAGGTGCTTCAGTATTCCTTTATTAGTCCAGCATTTGCATCCAAGTTTATGCGAGAAAACATATCTTTGTTGAGGGTGAGGGTTATTGTATTAGAGCTGTCAGTGGTGTTATCTCAACCAAGCTGGTAGTTGGGGACGCACAATTTGAGATAGAGGGGCGAAGTTATCGAGTTGATCTGGTAGTTTTACGAAAATTGGGTATCGATGTGATATTGGGAATGAATTGGATGAGCGAGCACGGGGTGCTTATTGATACATCAACTAGAGTAGTCATGCTCGAGAGATCCTAGTAATCGGGAAGGTTTTTGGTGCAACTACCGAGGACATCAATCTTTCTTGTGCGGCTAATGCGGTGCAAGCAAAGGCTATTGCAGATATCCCTGTAGTGTGTGACTTTCCGGATGTTTTCCCGATGATTTGCTGGATTGCCCCGGATCGGGAAGTGGAGTTCAAGATAGAGTTGCTTCACGCATGACTCCTATCTCTAGAAGGCCATATAGAATGCCTCCCAATGAACTAGCCGAACTTAAGACCTAGTTGAATGAACTTCTAAAGAAAGGCCTTATCCATCCTAGTTCATCTCCATGGGGGTGCCCAGCTATCTTTGTGAAGAAGAAGGATCAATCCCTATGCATGTGTGTAGATTATAGACCCTTGAATGCAGTTACAATCAAGAATAAGTACCCCCTGCCACGCAAAGATATCTTATTTGATCAGTTATCCAAAGCAAAAGTCTTTTCCAAGATTGATTTGAGATCTGGGTATCATCAAATCAAGATTCGGCCTGAGGATGTCCAAAAAACCGCATTCTCTACGAGATATGGTTTGTATGAGTACCTGGTTATGTCTTTTGGATTGACCAATGCCCCCGCACATTTTATGTATCTGATGAATTCAGTGTTTATGCCTGAGTTGGACAAATTTGTGGTGGTATTTATAGATGATATCTTGGTCTATTCTGAGAATGAAGAAGATCATATTGAACATTTGCGGGTGGTTCTCACTAGATTGCGAGAACACCCATTTGTATGCAAAGTTCAACAAATGTGAATTACGGCCGTGAGGTACCTTTTCTTAGACACGTGTTGTCCGATGGTGGAATTATGGTTGATCCCACCAAGGTGCAAGAAGTGTTGAACCTGGAAGGCTCCAATCTCGGTGCATGAGGTTCGGAGTTTTACGGGGTTGGTAGCTATTATCGTCGCTTCATCCCGGATTTCTCTAAAATAGCCAAGCCTATGACTCGATTCTTTGCAAAAAGACATGAAGTTTGTGCGGACTCGAGTGTGATGCGCGCTTTCCACACCCTGAGAACTCTTCTAACTTTGGCTCCGGTTTTGGCACAACCGGATATCGAGAAACCTTTTGATGTGTTCTGCGATGCATTAGGTATTGGGCTAGGAGGTGTTCTTATGCAAGAGGGTAGAGTCATTGCTTATACCTCTCGCCAACTTCGGAAGCATGAAGTGAATTATCCAACGCATGACTTAGAACTCGCTGCAGTTGTTCATACTTTGAAGGCCTGGAGACATTATTTACTTGGCAATGTGTGCAACATCTACACTGATCATAAAAGTCTCAAGTACATCTTCACTCAGCCAGAGTTGAATATGCGTCAGAGAAGATGGCTCGAATTGATCAAGGATTATAACCTCCAAGTGCACTATCACCCTGGCAAGGCAAACGTCGTAGCAGATGCCTTAAGCAGGAAGTCTCACTGCCACTCTTTGATTGAGAGTGATGTCCATTTATCGAAGCTCCTTCATCCTAAAGTCCTTCACAACATCACTGTCAGTTGTACTCTACAGAGTCGAATTATCGAGCTACAGAAGACAGATGCCGGTGTGTTCCACATCAAGCACAAGATGAAAGAGCAAGAAACCAAACATTTTCGAGTAGATGAGAATGACGTGTTATGGTTCAAGGATAGGTTGGTAGTTCCGAAGGATAGAGAGCTTAGAAATCAAATCATATCCGAAGCTCATTCCTCTAAATTATCTATTCATCCTGGTAGTAGCAAAATGTATCATGATTTGAAGCATCGATTTTGGTGGACCAAAATGAAGAAAGAGATAGCCGCTTATGTGGCTAGGTGTGACACTTGTTGTCGAGTCAAGGCTGTGCACATGAAAGCTGGATTACTTCAGCCACTCTCTATTCCAGGTTGGAAATGGGAGGAGATAAGTATGGATTTTATTGTTGGACTCCCTCCTACTTAGAGGAACTTTAACTCTATTTGGGTGATTGTAGACCGTCTGACCAAGTCAGCACACTTTATTCCTATCTGCATAGACTTTCGTCCAACCGACTATGCAGAGTTGTACTTCAACCAGATAGTCCGACTTCATGGGATCCCTTGTACTATTGTCTCGGATAGAGGACCACAGTTCACTGCTCGCTTTTGGAGCACTTACACGGATTATTAGGAACTAAGCTAGTAAGAAGTTCTGCTTATCATCCGCAAACCAATGGGCAAACTGAACGAGTGAATCAAATCTTAGAAGATATGTTGAGAGCATGTGTCATCTTAGCTAAGGGCTCATGGGAAAAATGGTTACCCCTAGCGGAATTCTCGTACAATAACAGTTATCAAGAAAGTATAAAGATGGCACCGTTTGAAGCTTTGTATGGCCAGAAGTGTAGAACCCCGTTGAACTAGGTAGAAGCCGGTGAAAGGAGTTATTATGGAATTGATTTTGTTCAAGAAGCCAAAGAACAAGTCCGTACTATCCAAACTCACATGGCCGCAGCTCAAGCTAGGCAGAAAAGTTATGCTGATCGACGTAGAAAACCTATTGTGTTCGAAGTTGGAGATTTTGTTTATCTAAAAGTCTCACCTATGAAGAGTGTCCAACGCTTTGGTGTGAAGCGAAAGCTTGCGCCAAGATATGTTGGCCCATTTCAAATAATTGGACAAAGTGGTAAGGTAGCATACAAGATCCAGTTGCCTCCTGAGATGAGTGCTATCTTTAATGTCTTTCACGTATTACAGTTGAAGAAATGTCTTCGTGTCCCGGAAGAGAGCGTTCCACTGGGGGATATCGCGTTAGAATCTGATTTGACTTTTGAAGAAAAGCCGGTCCGAGTAATTGACACTCGTGAGCGAGTGACTCGGAGTCGGGTGGTCAAGTTTTACAAGGTCATGTGGAGTAATCAAGGTAGTGAACGCGATGCAACTTGGGAAAGAGAAGATTATTTGAGGGATGGTTATAAGGAATTCTACCAACAATGGTACGCTTGTCAAATCTCGGGACGAGATTTTTATAAGGGGGAGGGCTGTAACAACCCAGGTGTTTGGCTTCCACATTTGCACTTGCATTTCATAAACATGAGCATCATTCATCCATTTATGAGTTCATATTGCATGAAACATGCTCTTGAAACATTGTAACATATTGCCATATATCATGTATGTTTGTTTATGAAATGAATAGTGTGCAACACTCAAGTGCAACATATGCAACACACTTTAGTGAAACATGGTTAATAGTACTATGCAACACAATCATGAAACATGTGAAACACGGCTATGAAACAAGTGTAACATTTCATGTGTTTTAATTGTTTCAGTACATAAAATGCTTGATTTTGGTGTGACCAATGTGTGGTGTGGCTAATAATTCTCTTAAGTAACTTAGTTACACCTAGAATGTCATTAGAAACAATGTTCATGTGGATCATTTTGCCTAATTAGGTCTCCAAGTCATGGTTTGACCATTATGGACCCCTAGAGCTATTTGGTTTGACTGTTTAAAAAGTACAGCTTAGAGTCTATGCATGCTTGAGCAACCTAAAGCAAAGTTGTAGCAAATTTAATAAGGAACAAACTTTGTTTAGAAGCCAAGTCATGAAAATGTGCACAACATGCTCCAAAAGGTACCACAAGTCAGTATTGAAAGCTGAATCCACAATTGAAAATATTCTAAGTCCTAAATGCCATTTCAGTTTGATTGAGCCAACTTTGGCATGATTTTACTCTCCATCCTTTGCGAATTGGACTTTGGTCTCTAAATGAGTTTTGTAGCTGGCACATAGGGCTTCAACTTTTGTTTAGGGAGTTTGCGCTAATGATCAAAGGATTCAGAAATCCATCGGCTCCAAATGGCGCTGTCAGTCGGCTTCATCAGGCCTGATGGCCGTTCTGACCAGACCGATCATGGCCGACCGTGGCCAGGAGGTTGCCGCCGCATGGCCGCCACACGCTCGACTTGGCTTGACCGCGCCGCGCACTGGCCGGCTTGTAGTGGACGACGTTCTGCTGCCTCTCCACTCACCCGCACGCGCTCTGCCCTCATTCACTCCTCCGTTGCCTTCCCCATTCACAACCGAAGCGCAGCAGCACACCGCCGACGCCATCGGCCCTGCCGAGCTCGCTCGAGCTCGCCGTGGCACCACAGCCACAACCGTCCCAACCATAGCTCCGCTATTGCCTCACGGACCTCGTCAACGTCCTCGCTGAGCCATCCAAGCTTTAGGTGAGCGGCATTGCCGAACCGCGCATCACCGTGACATGGCCGCCATGGTCGCCGCCGGTGATCTCACGCGGCCACGCCTGACCGCTTCACCGTAGCCAGTAGCCGTAGCATAGGCAGGTCCGCATTGGTCACTGGAAGCTTACGCGCGCCTTGTCCGGTCACCGAACGCCGGGGTTCGTCGGAGCGCCACCGTGCGCCATGGCCAAACCGCCGTGCGCCATGGCCGATGTCCCTGGAGTCCGCTAGAGCTTAGTGTTAGTAGGTAAACCGACGCGGGAGGTCGTGGCGAGCACGGAGGTACCCTCCTCGTCACCGGTAAGATCGCCGCCGGCGAGTTACGCCGTCTTCCACGCCGTCGCAGGTGTCCCCTGTTCTGTTTCGCTGACACGCGGGCCGTCCGACATGCGGGGCCCAGCTGGCAGTGACCGTGTATTCAAAAAGATAGCTCATTTATGCAGAGTTTGATGCTGTTTTGTAAATTTTGTATCTCCAAATATGTAGATCCAAATTGAGTACTTCGAATTTTGTTAGTATCATGGTGAGGTCTAGTATTTAAGAAAAATATGTCTTGAGCACATTATGTAGAAATTTTGGGTGAATTAAATAGGAACTTGAAATGTGTTTTTGAATGCATGCAAACTTGTTTAAATCATATCTTGAGTTTCTGTGGTCCAAAAATTATGAAAATTTGTGGGTAAGCTAATCTTGCTTAGTAGAAGCCCTGGTTAAAATTTCAGAGCTAGTGCATGTGTAGTTTTTGAGTTATATAATTTCATTTTATCATTGGATGATTCTTGGGTGAATTTTAGTAAATTATTTATGAATCCATTGACCATGAAATTTGTTGGAGAGTATCCTAGTACCTTAAGGATGCTAGGAAAAATATAAAATCTGTTGCTTGACACTTTTCACTAGGGTTTCATAATTATGTCATTTTAAGCCATCATGTCTTATCATTTTTGTGTAGGATGTTATACTTACTCAAATGGTGTGAAATTTTTATGGTAGTCTACTTAGGGCATGTAGTGTCTACTGTAATTTTTGTAGATTTAATGGTGTAGTTTTCATATATGTTTACTATTTCATCTAATTAATTAAATAAATTAAGAAAGGTATTAAAAGAAATGTTTTGGTGATGGACACCCTACTTTCTGGTGTTCTTGTGATAGGTGTGATATGTGAGTAAAGTTAGTTTTATCCAAGTAAGTGTTTATATCATAAGTTAATAATTATTTGTCTGCATTATGTCCCTCTGGACAGATCTGGGGACTTTGGAAAGTTCCCCATGATATTTTGGTTTTCTGTGATTGTGATGAATACAAGAGTTGTAGATAAATTATGTATCTAGCTCCTGTCAAAATTTGAGGGCATTTGGCCCAGTAGTTTAGAAACTACAGCTATTTAAAGTTAGGTTCCAGTTTTGCTTACTCTCTGCCTTGTAAGGACAGAGTTCTGTTGATTTATGAATTCGACTTGGTAAAGTGTTGAATCATGCTTTGAGGTCTAAAAATGAATTGTAGACAATTTCATAAGCTTTCTAGATTGTCTTGTTGAATGTCATTTGGAATTATAAATCTCCAGTTATGGCTAGTTTACTGCACCGCTACATAGTATTCATTTTGCTGAAATACAAATGCTTGAGTGTATGTTGTTGCAAGGTTCTCGTTGATTGTTTAGGGGTTAGCCTAACTTGAGAATATGCTTAGGTGCAGGTGCTAGGTCATTAACTGAAGATGAGCAATTATACATTAGGTTGTATAAACTTGGTAAGTAAAGTGATTTGAATAGGGCTTATGTTGGAATATGCAAACTACAGCGAACATGTGCATTCCCCGAGCATCCCTGACATTCGTTCATGTGCATCCATGATATTTATCTTTCGCATTCATGCAATAGGTGTGCCGGAGGGAGTGACGTTGCTGGAGTTCGAGGGAGCCAACCAGGAGGAGGAACCCGAGGTGCAGGAAGCCGACGAAGCAGTCGCCACGGAGGAATTGCCCGAGTGCCTTGACCACCAGCCTTCCTCGTTCCTGAAAGGCAAGCCCCGGAGCATATTAAGCCTCCCATGTTTTTTTACAAATACTTTGAGTACCTTTTATTGTTGATGATGCATTAAGTATAGGAATTGGTTGGAACCAATTGCTGCATTATATATATCCTTCCTTGTCCAGATATCGCACTGGAATCCTATTTAAGTTTAGAAACGGGTTAAATGCTTAGCCATGCTTAGTGCGGTAGAAGTCAGGTGATTTCCTGTCACCTGCGAGCTTTAGGATGAGGTGGATCACGGTTGGCTATATTTGATATCGTGGAAAAGAACCATGTGAATAATGAAGTAAGACCGGGCGGGGTCTTGTGTAGGTTTGAACATAGTGACTCCGTCTGAGTCGTTTAAGGACCGATACGCTGTACGTCCTCATGTCATGTTGAACGCAGCCTAACACTTAGCTGGCCGGATAAGTCGTTGCAACCGCAAAGCCTAGTAGCTCGACTCAGGCTGGGGACGCGAGCAGTGGCGGCATTCTAGAGGTAGTAAGGATGTGCGGAGAGCCATTGGCATAAGTCCAAGGCGGGTTAGAGTCCCGAACAACCTTGGCAGAGTGGTTGTCTGAGAATGTCGATCTGATCAGACTCGCGACTCCTGAATCGTACCAAAGGTGACTTGTTTGTGACTCCGACGGGAGAAGCAGGGTTTGTGTTTTGGAATACCCCTCCAGCTGGATAGGAATCGATTCGAATCGCCGTCTCTCCCGGATAGTTAGAACTTGACTGAGCAGCGGCAACGTAGATTCAATTAATTTAATGATATGGTTAAATGGATGATGATGATAAGGTTGCCACAATGAATACCTGATATGGTTATTAATGTTTGCACCCTAATAAAATGCTTGCTTAGTACAGGTGCTAATATAGATGACATGTTAATGGCTAAAAAGTCACTGCTAGTTCAGGTTAAGAGTTAATCATTATTACTTATGCTTTTCTGCAAAAAGAAAGTGTCAGCCAGATCCACTATATTAAGCTATGCATAATCCTTGGTGTCATTTATTTTGGTTTCTGATGGGTAAGTCTAGCTGAGTACATTCCCGTACTCAGGGTTTATTCCCTCTTGTTTCAGATGACCTTCTATATCAGGGATTCTGTAAGTATTGTCTCCACCCGGCGGGTGATGAAGACTAGATCATGGGCATGATCTCTGTTCTCTTATCTGAATGCTTTTGCGGGCTGTGATCAGCGAACCAGTATGTGTATTTGAACTCGGGTGTGTGAGTTAAACTATTTGCTTCCGCATGTTTTACAAGACTTGTTTTGTAATAATGATGACTCTGTGATGATGTAATCTATTTGCGAACGTCTGCGAAATGTTGTAACGTACGATATGTTATGTTGAATTACTGTGATCTTGGTTGTATGCAAGTTGGTTTGAAATCCTTTGAGATTTCAGTTGACTACCGGGTTTATATGGGCTCAAGTTTGAGAATTTGATCGTTTCGGCGATTGTTTTTGTACTTGTGCTCTTATAAATTGGTCGGTTCTGTGACAGCTGGCATTAGAGCTAGATTCAACATTAAACATGTCTTACGGCTATTTAAAACAAAAGCCTTTGTTGTAAAAATGGTTTTCCAACTTATAGTTATATATAAGTGTTCAAAAATCAAAATTTTTATGGTATACTGGTGATCACATCCTTTATAGCCCACTTAAGGACTTCTAGGTGGCTTATATATAATTACTAACTTGGGGGAATTGATTGTTTCTATTTCGTCGTCCATGCATGGGTGTCATTCATTTGAATGGTAATGTATGGATCAATTGCCTCTACGCTAAGGTAAGTGTGAGTTGTGAGAGCATGACCGTCCAACTGTCGGTCTAGGGGAGAGCTAGTTGTGGTTACTGGAGTATTTACATGTTGCATACATGTATATATGAAGGTACTTAATTGTTGAACATTGTAGTAAGGAGGTGTCGGTGCAAAAAGTGATCAACAAGTGAATATTTGTAGTTTTGTCGTACGTTGGAATCGGATGTGGCCTAGCACTCTATGACACAGGGTTTATACTAGTTTAGGCAACGTGCCCTACGTCCAGTTTCAGTCGGTCGATGACTTTATTCCTGAGCCTAGGTGCTCGAAATTTGCAGTGGGGTTACAAACGAGTGGGAATAAGATGAGGGGTGTTAGAGGTCCAGTCCGACTCTGGACTGAAGGGCTAAGAGTGACGGGAGCTCCTACGTGCGCTAAGTATTGGAACGTATGCTCTGTGTAGCTTTAGAGTTCTAGAGCCGTGGAGCTGTTCGAGTGCTCAGAATGTCTAAAGCTAACAGAGAGAGAGAGAGAGCCGGAATGACCGTTCTTTTCTGGGAGAGAGCGCATCCCCTTTTATAGGTAAAGGGGATGGTCTTACAAGTTCAAGAGAGAGAGAGGGTGTGCCCTAGTCTTGTTGCCCACACCATCGGGTACAAGACAGTTTGTTGACGCCCACAATACTATTGACACCCAGATGCATGTGGCAGGCTCCATCGTGTTCTTCTGGTATGGCAAATATCGACGCCTACCATACTGTAGGAAAAATGTCGGCGCCTACAACACTGTTTGCGTTCTGACATGTCTAGAAGGCTGCACAGTACCCTTCTGGCATGGCCTAACAGTACTGTCCTATAGGTGTGCAGGGTATGGTCATCGGTATTGCGGTTGACTTGAGCGCCTTACCTTATCTGCTCCAATTGATTTCTTGGGTCCTCACCGAGCGGGCGTCCCCGGCCGGTCGTTCCCAGTTGGCTCCGACCGCGTCTGTTGAAGAAGAGCCGTAAGCAGAGGTTTGGTGTATTCCCGGTCGAAGAAGCTGGTCGGAGTCGGAAGCGAGCGTCGTCCCCTTCTTGGCCAAGTCTTCCGGTCGGAGAAGCGGGTCGGAGTCAGAAGCGAGCGTCGTCGCCTCCTTGGCCAGGCCTTCCGATCGGAGAAGCGGGTTCGAGTCGGAAGCGAGCATCATCCCCTCCTTGGCCAGGCCTTTTGGTCAGAGAAGCGGGTCAGAGTCGAAAGCAAGCGTCGTCCCCTCCTTGGCCAGGCCTTCCGGCCAAAGACTAGATCGCTCTTCTGGCCTATCGTTAGGTATCTGGGCTAGCCCAGGAGTTACGCGTTGTTCATAATGCTGTATGTTGGGCCGAGCTTTTGCTAGGAAGCGGGCCCATTAGGGACCCCGGGTTTATGAACCTGATAGCAGCCCCCAGGCGATTCGGGTAGAATCGTCTGGGGGATTTTTCGTTTTGCCAGCGGGTGCGTGCGAGCACACCCGGTGGGTGTAGCCCTCGAGCGATTTGGGTAGAATTGTTTGGGGGATTTTTCGACTTGCCAACGGGTGCGTGCGAGCGCACCCGGTGGGTGTAGCCCCCGAGCCTGCGTCCGACTGGTGAGTTGGTTGGAGGCTAGGTATCTTGGTACTATTTCCTGGGGCCGCAGACTCCTGTGTTTCTGTCGTTCGGGGTGTTCACCCGTGTTTGTCCCGCCCACGACCTACGCGGTCGGTTGGTTTCCCAAGTCAACGTTGGGCGACCTGAGCCCCTGAGCCCCGTTGGGTTCGGTAGGGGTTGGTCTAGTTCTGTGCATTACCCCATCCGCTGTTTCCGCAACAAGAGGGGCTGAGCTAACGTCGCTTGCCTCAATGGCTAGAGTGACGCGCTCGGTGAGCTCACTAACGGACGCGTTCGAGCGGAATCCGGGTCCGTCGTTCATAACAGGTTTAGCATAGCCCTCATGTGGCATTCCTCTACTCCTTAACCCACCTCCCGGCAGATGCCCGGGTCATTCCGGAGACCGACTTAGGTCGCCCGCTGGCCTCCCCTCGATGGAGATTCTGTGGGCATGGCTCGAGGTTAGGATCGAACGAGAAGGTCGAGATGACCCTGTCTGCTTCTGAGCATACCGGGTGAGGGCCGCTGGGGCTCATCTATGTTTTCTTCCCAGGCTCTGTTTGACGCGAGGTAGCCTCGAGCCCTTCATGGGCTGGCCTTCGAACCCCGGTCGGTCGTTGCTCATGTTGAATGAGGCAACTACCACTTCGTGACGCAACACGAAGCGTTGTGATGCATTAATTGCATATGCGATGCTTTGGATGTATGGGATGAATGAATGATTGTATGAATGAATGTGTGAATGCGTGTATGAGAAAGGATGAATGAATGATCATGCATCAGAAAATAAAGTAAGAACGTTTGGTAAAGCTACCTTGATGACTCAAGTGACGGGTTTAAGGAGCTCTTATCGGATATGTCCGAATGGGATCCGTGTCCGTCATTCATGATGGAGTCGGCGTAGCCCGCATGGGGCATCCCACTACTCCTTACCTATCTCTCGGCAATCGCCTGAGGCTTCTGATCGACTCAGGTAGCCCGTTGGTCTTCCCTTGACGGAGATCCTATCGGTGGGCCCTTCAAAACCCTGCCTGGGAAGGCGGAGGGTCGTTTGCATGCGGTTGGGCCTTGTTTCCTATGCCTGGGTTGTGGTAGTGGTGGGCCCAACCCAGGCCACGTCTCGCTTTAACTGGGTGGTGTTTCATTGGGCAGGGTGTGTCCCATCAGTCAGGACGTGTCCCACCACATGCCTATCCGCATTAAATAGGGGAAGGGAGAGGGTTTTCGTCCCATTCCTTCGCCTTTCTCCATCTGCCACCTCTGCTCCTCCTTCCTTCTCATCAAGCACGTTCGTGTACCGTGGCGGTTCCTAAGAGAAAGAGGGTAAAGTGAGGGAGAGGAGAACTCACAGATCCGTTCGTGAGTCCAGAGCGTGATGTCGAACTGGAGGCAATCCAACATAGATGAGGCGGTGCTGGCCGCCTTCGCTGAGAAGGGGCTGCTTCCACCGAAGGAGGTGGCGCACTGGAGGGCTCCTACACCAGGGGAAGCCATTCCATGACCTCGGGCCAATGAGGTTGTCTCCTTCCTCGCCTTCCACGAGTACGGGCTAGGATATCCCGCGCACTGGTTCTAGCGTGGGCTCCTCAACGAGTGGGGCCTGGAGCTGCATCACCTCAATCCAACTAGGGTGCTGCATGTTACCGGTTTCGTCACTGTCTATGAGGCCTTCCTCGAGATGGAGCTGCACATGGATCTATTCTGGCGGATCTTCACCGGGCGAGCCCTATCGGAGGGGAAGCCACCCAGGTCAGCGTCGGTTGGGGGCTTCGCCTTGCAGAAGAAGCCAAGGCCGTCGGGCTCCTACCCCGCATACTCCCCCTACGACTCCAATCGGGGGTGGCATGGGGAGTGGTTCTACATCAAGAATCTAGTGGAGGCGCCGTTCCCGCCGTTCACCGGAAGAAGGCCGGAGATGCGGGAGAGCTGGTCGTGGGGGCCCTCCAATCGGTAGAACAAGCTGGAGGTCATTGAGGTGGAGCTCCAGAAGCTAGTGCAGCACGACCTTGACGGGCTATGGGTGTTCCACACTTTCTTCCATCGTCGAGTCGCCCCACTGGCGAAGAGGAGCCGACCAATGTGGGCCAACTTTGGCCCAACGGATCCCAACCGCGCGTCGCCGGAGGAGTTGGCGAAGGACGAAGTCTAGAGTCGGCTCGATCGGGTGCTGCAACTGAGGGACCAAGAGTCCCTTGAAGGAAAGACTAGACCTCTTCACGCTGTGAAGCTATCCAATCTGGTATGCTCTTCTCTTCTCATTCCATATCCTTTTTCCTTTTGCTCTCCTATATTTTGACTTTGAGTCATCCGTTTCGTAGGGACTCACGGGTTACAAGTCCTGGCCGCATCTTCTAAGGGGGCCGAAGGGCGCAGCTCGGCAAGACGCTCTGAAAGAGGCAGTGGTTGCCAAAAAGAAAAAGAGAGCTGAGGAGGCCTGGTGGAGGCACAAGAAGGAGAAGGAGATTGCCCGGCGGGTGCGGGTCGGTGAAAACCAGAGCGACATGGAGGTGGAGCTCGAGTTGGAGGAGGCCAAGATGGGTGGTGACTCGAGCACCTCCGAGGATGACGGAGACAGGGGTGTCGTTGTGACCTCGGTGGAGCGTCGTGCGCCTGCAGCTACATCCGTCGGTGGTGGGTAGGATATAGAGAAGTGCAGCGATGTTCCCGCGTTAAGGAAGCGCGCCGGGAGCTCTGACGCCACCGTCGAGCGAGAGGCGAAGCGGGCACGGTCGCCGCGCCCTTCGGAGGCATCGTTGGCTTCGCCCCCCCCTGCTCCGAGCGTGGCAGGGCACACCGGCTGATCGGAGGAGCATGCTCGTACCCCCGCATCTTTAGGGTCGGTGCGTGCACGCGACCCACAATGGGGAGATGCCCCATCAGTTTCCCCGGTGGGTGCACCACGAGCCGGTGGTCGCGGTGACTCGTGGGCCAATTGGGAACCTGCCGGGTCGGCTCCTCCCTCGGTCAATGTGAGGGGGCATGGGTCGCAACCCATGAGCGGTCCTTGTCTGGTGGGCTCATTGCCAGTGGGTTGGGGCTTCAGGGCCCTACCGCTTTCGTCTAGGTATGCCTCTATGTTCCTTTTTTATCTCTTAGTTGAGTTTTTTTAGCACGACTGACCTATACTTATGTTTACAGCGGCCAGGAACTGATGGGTCTAGGCATCGCCCCGCCTCCCATGCGGGAGGAGTGGAGGCCCAGCCTATAGCGTGTCATGACGAGCGGCGGGGAAAGCAGACTGGCGGTGGTTTGACCTTCCCTTCTGGGGGTTGTGTCCTCCTGGCTGGTTGTGAGTACGGCGACAGTGACGACAACGGTGATGGCGGCGATCCCCGTGGCAACAACGGAGGTTGGGTCAGAGGTGACCCTTGCGATCCCTCCCCCAACAGCCACGGTGGAAGTGAGGAGGGAGACCGGGCTCCCTGCCTCGCCCGACGGAAGAACACATGGCTCGCCCTCCTGGTCGGAGCTGGAGGGGTCAGGAGGAGACATGGCCAGGCCAGAGGCAGAACATCCACCGGCCGGCCACGGAGTTGAGATAGTGGAGATCCCCTACTCTGGTGAGGCAGGTGCTAGGGTGGAGCCATCGACCATCCCGCCATCGCAGGAGCTGGCGGTGGTCCGATCGTTGCACGATGTTGCGGCGGCTGGATCTTCTAGCAGGTTGGGGGCGACCTGTGAGCTGGTGTGGCCCTACCCCAGTGATCCAAGGAAGGCTTGATTCATCCTTCGCGACGTGGAGGAGGTAGGGGATTGATTCAAGGAAGGCCTCTAGCACTTCTTGGAGGAGAGAGGATTGTCGATGGAGTCCGATCTCTCCCAAACCAAGGTGAAGCTCAAGGAGGCCTTGGAGAGGGTTGAGCTCGTCCATCTGGCGGTCTCAGTCGACCTACCGCGTGTCACTAAGGTAAGCCTTCTGTGTTTTTAGTGTTTGTCCTTAACTCCTTGGTCTTCCGCTGGTTGTGTCAGCGTGCTTGCTTCTCGCATTACAGGAGTTAGAGGCGACGTCGATCTGCAAGTCTCGTTTCCTTCGGGAGGAACACGGTCGGATGGAGCAGGAAGCCACGATGTCACGGTGGGTCGACATGCTTGAGTGCCAGCTAGAATCCACCTACTGTGAGTCCTAAGACCGGGCGGCCAAGGCGACAGGAGCGCGGGCGGTGGAACTGCTCGTGGCAGAACGAATGACTAATGCCGAGCGGGGACTCGACGCAGCGAAGGTCCACCTGGCAGAGACCAAGGCGGTGCTCTAGAAGTCCTTGGAGGCTCTAGAGATGGAGCGGAAGGCCCAGTCGGAGGTTGATCAGGAAGTGCTCGCGCTCTGGGGGCAGGTGCTTGGGGTGGAGGAGTCGAACGCCCGACTGCTCGAGAAGGTCTCCCAGCAAGAGGAAGGGCTCTCCATCCTCAAAGGCACCTGCCTCGGTATGTATCTGTTCTGCCTTTGGTTGATGTCTTGGTTTTTCCTTTCCCTTGCTTCTGAACTTGTCTTCCTTTTTGTTCAAAACTAGGTGGAAAAGTTGGTTCTCTAGAGCAGGAGCTGGAGACAGCCAAGGCGGCGATCGGTCGGAGTGCAGAGGTGCTAGCCAAGTCCCTTAAAGAGCAACATGCTCTCGAGGGGAGCTCGACCAGATCTGCAACGTCGCCCAGGTGGTCGTTTTTTAGGTGTTCGGGTCGGCGTCGAGCACCAGCACGCCTGCCGTCCAGCTGGCGGAGGTCCCGAATGAGGTTCGAGCGCTGATCTCCAACGAGATGTTCTATGGGACGTCGGGGGTGCTGACCTCAGTGGTGACGCACCATCCGGACCTGGACTTCGCCGCCATTTGCAGAGGGTACGTCAACGGCTGGAGCGTTGATGCCATCCATGCGCTCCGGGAGAGCTTAATGCCATACACACAGATGGTTGCTGAGCAAGTCTCCACGCAGTGGGTGATGGAGGCTCGCCATGCGAGCATGGCTGAAGGCGTGCACCAAGAAGACGTCTTCCAGCCTGTGGACGGAGTGGAGATCGGGTCAGAAATGAGCATCGTCCCGCCTCCGACCGAGTCAAACGTTGTCTCGTCGGCAAGCGAGCAGCCTTTATCCTCATTGACCGAGCAGTTAGCCGATGTCACCGGGCGGCCATGATAGTTTTTAGAGTAGAAAACAGTTAGTAAATGTAAAGGATAAGTTCGTAGGGGAGCCCACGTGTGAACAATTTTTTGTATTCATGAATACTTCAGTTTTGTTTTGTGATGGAATCACATCGTAAGGGGAAGTTTGTCCCATTCGTTCCTTGTTTTTACCCTAGCATAGCTTTATTTTTATCCTTTCTTTTTCGCACCTGCCCGTTTGACCCGTAGGCTGCAACCTTAAGAACCCGGGCGTGGCTCGCGAGGCTCAGCTGCTCATAACCGTAGGTCATGGCGGGGTGTGATCGGTCAGGAGTTTAAAACAAAGTTACGTAGAGTAATTAAAGGAACAGACTACCCTTTCATTTGGGTAAAAAGTATTTACTATATGATAGTAAAAAAGAGAGGTGGTATCACACCCTCATGGAGCCCCCGAGCAACCCAGACCGAGAGTGCTCGGGCTGGGGTGCTTGTAGGAGCAAACATTGAATGAAAGAAAGCGGTAAGACCGAGTTTTAGGGGAAGAAATGATGTAACTGTTCGATGTTCCATGTGTTGGTGAGAACGTTATCGTTGTCGTCCTTCAGTCGGTAGGTGCCCGGTCGGATCACCTCGGTCACCGTATAGGGTCCTTCCCATGGTGGAGAGAGTTTATGTTTCTCCTTGGTTGATTTGGTTCTCTAGAGCACGAGATCACCGACCTAGAGGATCCTCCCTCTGATTTTTCTTTCATGGTACCTACGGAGAGTTTATTGGTAGCGAGCAGAGCGGATGACGGTCGTCTCGAGAGCCTCCTCGAGTAGGTCGACTGTGTCCTACTGAGCCTCTGTGGCTCGGTCTCGGTCTAAGGCCTTCACTCTTGGGGAGCCGTGGTCGAGGTTGGAGGGCAGCACCGCTTCAGCTCCGTAGGCCAGGAAGAAGGTTGTGAACCCTATGGATCGGTTTGGTGTTGTTCTTAGGCTCCAGAGGATCTTTGAGACCTCTACAAAACATCGCCTAGTGTATTTATTGAGTCGGTCAAAGATGCGTGGCTTGAGTCCTTAGAGAACCATGCCATTGGCCCGCTCAACCTGACCGTTAGTACGTGGATGTCCGACCAAGGCCCAGTCGATCCTGATGCCGTATCCGTCATAGAAGTCTAGGAACTTCTTCCCGGTGAAGTTAGTTCCATGGTCAGTGATGATACAGTTAGGAACACTGAAATGGTAGATGATGTCAAGGAGGAACATGACCGCCTCTTCCAAATGAATATTGGTGATGGGCTTCACCTCTATCCACTTGGTGAATTTGTCCACTGCTACGAGTAGGTGAGTGAGGCCGCCCAGGCCCTTTTTGAGGGGTCCTACCATGTCAAGGCCCTAAACCACGAACGACCAGGTGACGGGGATGGTTTAAAGCTCCTATGCTGGCAAATGAGTTTGCCGAGCGTAGAACTGGCATCCCTCACACCTGCGACGACCTCCTCTGCCTCACGCAGCGCAGTAGGCCAGTAAAAACCTTATCGAAAGGCTTTTCCGACCAGTGATCTCGGGGCCACGTGATGTCCACAGATTCCGACATGGACCTCAAGGAGGAGCTATTTCCCTTGGTCGGTAGGGATGCACTTCATGAGTATTCCTGACGGACTTCGCTTGTAAAGTTCGTTACCGAATGTGACGAACGTCTTGGCGCGTCGAGCGATCTATCGCGCTTCAGTCCTTTCGGGTGGGAGAACGTCCTCGAGGAGGTAGGTGAGTAGCGGTGCTCTCTAGTCGGTTTGATCGAGTCTACCACGGCGACGGTGACGGGCGACGTCGTCAAGGAGGACATGATGTAGTTCGATCCCCTAGAATTTGTCTTCAAGCTTGCACACCTCTTGGTAGTATGCTGCCATGAGGGGCTTTTGCAGGAGGATTCCTTCTTGACTTGGTCGACAACCAACTCTGAGTCGACGTGGACGTACAGCCGCGTAGCGCCGAGCTCGATGGCGATGCGCAGTCCATTAATGAGGGCCTCATATTCCGCTACATTGTTTGAGGCCGAAAAATGGAGGTGGATCATGTAGCGGAGCCTGCTCCCGTCCGGCGAGATCAGAATCACTCTTGCCCCTGAGCCGGGTGCCATCACCGACCCGTCGAAGTACATCGTCTAGTACTCGTGGGTGATGTCTAGGGTCAGGAGCTGGACCTCCGTCCATTCGGCGACAAAGTCTGTGAGAGCCTAAGACTTAATAGCGGTGCGGGGGATATACCTGATGTCATGGCCCATTAGTTTGAGTGCCCACTTGGAGATCCATGCCGTGACATCACGGTTGTGAACGATGTCTCCCAGCGGGAATGAAGTGACGACCATGACTTCATTCTTGGTGAAGTAGTGTAGGAGCTTCTGGGTCGCCATCAGCATGGCGTACAGAAGTTTCTGCACCTAGGGGGTACCAAACCTTGGCGTTGGTGAGTACCTCACCGATGAAGTATACGGGTCGCTGGACCTTTAGGTGGTGTCTCGGATCCTCCCTTTCGACGACCAGGGCGGCGCTCATGACGTGGTTGCTTGCCGCGACAAAGGGGAGGAGGGGTTCTACCCGTTCGGGAGCGACGAGGATTGGGGCCGACATCAGTGACGCTTTGAGGCTCTCCAAAGACTACTATGCTTCCTGAGTCCAGACGAACGCGTCTGTCTTTTTGAGAAGCTTGTAGAGAGGCATCCCCCACTTGCCTAGCCGGGAGATAAACCGGCTCAGGGCGGCCAAAGAGCCGGTGAGCCTTTGTACGCCCTTTACGTTTCATATAGGGCCCATGTTGGAGATGGTCGTGAGTTTTTTTGGGGTTGGCCTTGATACTGCGTTCGGACACGATGTATCCGAGCAGCTTCCCCTTCGAAACACCAAAAACATATTTTTTGGGATTCAATTTGATGTTGAACCTTTGGAGGTTCACGAACATTATGGCCAAGTTCATGATTAGGTCGCAAGCTTGAGCCGTTTTGACAACTATGTCATCACACATAGACGACAATTGTTGGTTTTGGCCGCTCGGCTTGGTTAGGCTGGTCGAGCGGGTTGATTTGGTCGGCGGAGCATTGCTGCATGCACCATTGATAGGTGGCGCCAGCGTTCTTTAGACCAAAAGGCATTGTTACGTAGCAATATGAACCATATGGGGTGATGAATGAGCTTGCGAGCGGGTCGGACTCTTTCATCGTGATCTGGTGATAGCCTGAGTAGGCATCCAGAAAGGAGAGGATTTCGCATCCTGAGGTGGAGTTGACTATCTAGTCTATCCGTGGCAAAGGAAAATGGTCCTTCGGGCATGCCTTGTTGAGGCCAGTATAATCAATGGACATTCTCCATTTCTCGGTCTTCTTTTTAATAAGAACAAGATTGGCAACCCAGTCGTAGTGGTATACCTCCTTGATGAATCCGGCTGCCAGGAGTTTGGCGACCTCCTCACCTATGGCCCTGCACCTCTCATCGTCAAGGCAACGCAGGCATTGTTTGGCGGGCTTTAAGCCTGGGACGAGGCGTAATGCGTGCTCGGCGACCTCCCGTGGTATGCCTGGCATGTCAGAAGGTTTCTATGCAAAGACATCACGATTGGCGCATAGAAAGTTGGCGAGCTCACATTCCTATTTGGCCGGGAGCAAGGTCCCGATCCACACCGTCTTGGTTGGATCTGTGGGGTTGATCCCCACCGCCTTAGTTTCCTCGAGTGGGTGGAAGGTAGTCGAGGAGGTTGGCTTGTTGCTGTCCGGGACTGCTGGGCTCGACGATTCTTTGAGCCGAGGGAGCTTGGCTGAGTTGATAACAGCAGTGGCGAGCTCGTAATGTTCGCGGTCGCACGTGTAGGCATACAAAAAGGTGCTACCCACAGTGATGACGCCGTTCGGTCCTGACATCTTCAACTTGAGGTAGGTGTAGTTGGGGATCGCCAAGAACTTGGCATAGCATGGCCGCCCCAAGATGGCGTGGTAGGACCCTAGAAGTCCACCACCTGAAAGGTGAGGACCTCTGAGCAGAAGTTGGCTCGGTAGCCAAATGTGATGGGCAGGTTGATCTGCCCGAGCTGGTATGCCTGCGTTCCTAGGATCACGTCGTGGAAGGGATAGCTCATGGGGCGCAGCTCCGACCGAGGGATGCGCATGGCATCGAGGGTGTCGACGTAGAGGATGTTGAGGCCGCTGCCTCCGTCCATCAGCACCTTGGTGAGGCGCTTCTTGTGGACAATGGGGTCGATGATGAGCGGGTAGTGACCCGGTCTGGCGACGTGGGAAGGATGGTCCCTCTGATCAAAAGTGATCGGAGATTCTAACCAGCTAAGGAAGGAGGGGACGGTCGTTTCGGTGACACATGCCTCTTTGTAGCGCACTTTGTGCTAGCGCTTGGAGTAGATGGCATCAGATCCCCCAAAGACCATGAGTCATTCCTTGGGATCGAGAAAGTCGTCCCCATCCTTGCCCACCAAGCCTCATTTCTTCGTCGCTGCCTCCTTGCCCTTTCCTTTTTTTGGTCCGCTGGCCTGTCGTAGAAAGCGTTTGAGGAGTTCATAGTCCTTATAGAGGTGCTTGACGGGGTAGGCATGGTTGGTGCATGGACTCTCCATGAGCTTGTCGAAGTGGTCGGGCTGGCCCTGCTAGGGCTGCTTGCCCGCGCGATCGGCTGCGGCGACCAAAGCAAAGTTGGCCGATCGGCGCCGATCCTTCTTGTTTTTTTGCCCTTTTTATGGAGGGGCCCTCATCTTGGTCCTCACGCTTGGCCTTGCCCATGTCCCGGCCTCCACTAAAGACAGCTCCGACCGCTTCCTCACCGGAGGCATGGTTCATGGCGACGTTGAGCAGGTCACGGGTGGTACGGGGCTTCAGACAGCCAAGCTTGTGGATCAAGGACTCACAGGTTGTCCCAGAGAGGAACACGCTGATGACGTCCACGTCGATGACATCTGGAAGGGAGTTGCATCGTTTTGAGAACCTACGGATGTAATCCCGCAGGGACTCGTTGGGCTCCTGCTGGCAGCTCTTGAGGTCCTAGAAATTCCCAAGGCGAACATACGTCCCCTGGAAATTCCTGATGAAGATCCTCTTGAGATTCGCCCAGTTGCGGATGCTGTTAGGTGGGAGGAATTCGAGCCATGCTCGAACATGCTCCCCCACGCAGATGGGGATGTATTGAATGATGAAGTAATCATCATCCACTCCTCCGACTCAGCAGGTGAGCCGAAAGTCTTTGAGCCATATACCGAGATTCGTTTCCCCGGTGTATTTGGTGATGTTGGTAGGTGGTCGGAAGCGCTGTGGGAATGGTGCTTTATGGATGCGACGGCGAAAGGCCCGTGGTCCCAGGCCGTCCGAGCTGGGACTCCGGTCGTCTGGTCGGTGACCATGCCTGGGGTGCGTTTCCCCACTCCCCTCGATGATCCAACCGGGGCCCGTGTCACCTGCTCTCACCGCCCCATGATGGACGTCAACATCACGTCGGCCTTGACACTGATTGTTGATGACGCTGCGAGCGTCTCGGTTCGGACTGAGCCGTTCGCGCATAGGACGTCGGTGTGGAGCGGGCGCCGGGTCAGGCCATGGTGCGATCCGGCGACTATAGTGGTGAACGGATGGAGCGATCCGACTGGTGCGTCCTTATTCCCCCTATGGGGAAAGAGGCCGCGAGTCGGTGTCGTGACGCAGAGCTCCCGCCTATTGGATGGCAGCGGTTTCCACCGACGTCCGGAGGTTCCGGTGGATCGCCTGCTCCTGGGGGTTGTCCGGCTCGGGAAGGCCGCGCAGAAGCATTGCCGCAGCGGCGATGTTCTGGACAGCCTGTGCAAACTATGGGGGATCGTTTCCTCTATCCATGATGTTGCGCTGGACCTGGCAGGTGCGATCCCGGGCGGCGTTGAGTGCGCCGGCGCAGGTGGCAGCTGGCTCTGCCGCTGTCGGATACCATAAAAAGGGGTACCCAAAGCAAGAACCAAAAAGATTGCTTAGACCTTGCAAATATCAAAGCCGAAGGACAACCACGAGGCCTCGGCCGATTCGCCCAAGGCTCACGCCGCAAAGGCCTTGGACGAAAAGCCAACTCTCTGCCTCGCCGAGGCCCCGTCGCCTGAGGCCCCGCGCATAAAGCCTCAGACGAAGTACCGATTCTTCGACTCGCTCGAGGCCAGCTCGGCAACAACCTCGTCGCCTCCATCTCGACCGACTTCTATGACAAAAAGTCACGTCCAATTAACGCGTCCAACCACTCCCACAACGTCAGCCGCATGTCGGTGCAGTACAGCGGAGTGGCCGATGGGACGGGAGACAGAACTGGGTAGGGATTACTGGCCACTGTGCTCGGCACTGTGCCCATAACTGACGCCCGTACTGCACTGTGCTACCTAACTCCTACTCCAGGAACAACACGGCGTGGGGAGTCAAGTTCGGGTCACTATAGCCTCGGAATCAGTGTATAGGACCAACTGCTCCCTCCAAGCCTCGGCAATCCACTTCAGGGTCTGGGCAGCCTCGGGATTCACGCCTGCCAAGCTCCCCATGATGGCTCGGCCTCAGCACCAACCGAGCCTCGGCTCTTTACACTATCAACGCACAACGACCGGCACATCGTTGGCCATGCCTTGCGCCAAGCTATCACTAGAGCTCCCACGTCGCACAAGATCGGGTGTGACCGGCGCGTTGCTCCAGTGCATCAAGGACAAGAGCGCTCCGTTGACCATGCCGCCACAGTAGTAAGCTATAGGGCTCAGACATGCCACCTCCGCTCACAAGATGCCACATAGCTGTAACATCCCAGATGTTAAAAAGTAATTAAGAAATTAATCATGTCATCATTATGCATAATCATCAAGCATCAAGTTATTAATGCATTTCATGTTTAATTTATAGCATGTAAATGTTGTTTATAAAGTGTTTTATATGTTACATGAAATAATGTCAATAATGGTGATTATATAGCTTTGTGAATTTTTGGTGTAAAAATCTCCTAAAACAAGTTTACTTTTATGTTGTATGTGTTGAGTGGAATGGTTTGAATCAAGTTTGAAATCTTGGATTTTAATTTGAATTTTCGAAAAACCCTGATTTCTAGCAATTAATTTTATCCCGGAAAACCCATTTCAAAATCAAAGCACATTTTGGGGTTGGGCCTTAAAGCAAAAGTGTAGAGCTTGTCGAGTTGTACAAAGTTTGTTTTTGGAGTTTTCAAAGTTGTTTAGTAAAATTTGAAGTAATTTGAAAAGGCATAATTCTTTAAATGTCCCCGTTTTGAATTTAAATTTGAATTTCAAAATGTAGAATGAATTTGGATATGGTTTCAAAAGCAAAGTTGTAGAACTTTTGATTTTGAACAACTTTTGTTTTTGGAGATTTTTGAGTTGTTATGAAAATTTGAGAGTAATTTGTGAATTTTGGGCGAATGGCATTTCTGTAAATTGTGTGAACAGTGTTCACCGCTCTTGCTACATTGCCGGCGTTTCCTTCTTCGGCGTTCCAGGCGCGGTCGTGGCCGTTTTAAGCGTCATATTTGGCGTGATGAAGGCCACCACAGCAGCTTCTTTGAGTTTCTGGCCATCCTTTATAGCTCGAGTCGTCGCCGTTCTTCATTTTCCGTTGCTCTGCTTTTCTTCCCGTCACCTTGCTCATCTCCCGTGAGCCTGCGTGCCGTCATTGTCGTGTTCGCCATCGCCGATAAGCTAGCTCCAGCTCCGCCTACTCCTTGCGCGTCTAGCTATCCCCTCAATTTAGTCGATTTCACCGGGAGCGCGCCGCATAACGTACTTCTTCTTTCGCGGCCGCAGCGACTTCGGTGATCCCGCTTCACCGTGGTCGAGGCCCTCCGGTGAGCCGTTGCTTCGATTAAGCGTAGCTCGGCTTCGTCTCGATGCTTTGTGATGCTTAATCCGTTGTTGCTTGCTCATTTTGATCACCACAGTCGCGGCACACCATCACCGACGATCCTTGCTCCGCCGCCGTTCTTTGTGTACGTCGACCCACGTCTCACGCCGCTTCTCCACCTTGCTCTCGCTCCGTCGTGTTTGTGGTGAGCTGCTGGTGCTTCTGTGCCGTTTATTTGATCGTTGCCGCCTCTCCTGCCACGGTGCGTAGCGCTGCCGTGCCACCGCGTCCGCCATGGTCGGTGTAGTGCTCGGTTCGGTCCGTAATTGGTCGGCGTTAGTGCCATAGATCGACACGTTGTGACGTAGTGATCATGTTAGTACCCTTCTTGTCTCTCTCGTGATCTCACCGTCGGCGAGTTTGCGCCGGTCAGCGCCGTCGTTGTCGTAGTCAAAGGGACGGAGGTTAGGGATGACATGTGGGGTCGGGTTGTCGATGATTGACGTTCAAATGGTTTTTTTCTATTTTCGGAATGAATGAATAGTGTCTGCTGCTTTTTGTTATTTTTGTGTAGATTTATTTAGAGCTCCCAAAATTATGAAAATTTTTGTGTGACTTCTCTATGATGTATATTATATAACAAAAATTTGAAATCTTGATTTTCAGTATTTTTGGGGTATGATAAAATTGCTCAATTAATTAATAAATGGCTTTCCATGATTTTTCTAGGCTTATTTATGTATCCAAAAATTATGAAAATTGTTTTGTCACTTAGTTATCATGTAATGAACATTTACAAAAATTTTGAGCTCAATTGGAACAAGTTGATTTATTTCATAATTTTTAATTAAATAATTAATTCATAAAAGCGAATAGTAACCTTTAATGATTTAGGTTTTGATTGAACTTTTGATTGAGTGATGTCCTTGGGTCATTAGTGGATAATGATCTTTGGCAATTGATGTGTGTATTACGAAATGATTTAGTTAGATTAGCTTGTAACTGTACCGTGAAGGAAAGTTGTATTCAAGTTGTTTAATTTTGTATCCATCATCGAGCATCATGTTTTGTATTCCGCATCATGTTAAACATGGCATTGTTACTACGTGTAGTGACGAAGGTGAACCCGTGGTAGTTAATCAAGTAGTTGAGGAGGTTGAGCCATCTGTGGAGGTTGGTGTTGATATCTCGTGGTCCGACTCTGAATCGGACTTTTTCCACAACGAAGGCAAGCCCGGATGCATTTAAACCCTACCTTGTGTTTTACAAATTGATTTCGCTTTTGCTTTTCAATACTGCATTAAGTGATTAGAAGTCAAGTGGAAACCTAATTGATGCATTACCAACCTTGTTTTCCTTATCTACCTTGTTAACCGTTTTAATTCAGTATATGGCTAGTTATGCTTAGTCATGCTTAGATAATAAAAGTCGGGTGATTACTGTCACCGCGAGTTTTATATGGAACTTTGGTTACTTATGTTATCATGAAATATGAGCATGTGAAGTAATAAATCTAGACCCAAGCGGACTCGGTGTGTGTGAGCCACAAGACATGGAGGTCTTGTGAGCGGGTTCTTCCGCCTGCGGTGTCGATTAAGGTCCGCATCGTTGTTGAACCGCTCGAGGTGAGACTTTGTAGTACTAACCGCATACTCGGTAAGCCTTAACTTGGCTATTCTATTACGAGAATGGCTACTCGCGACCGGGAGTGGAGAGATGGCGGGAATAGCGTGTACCCACGTGGCAATGGGTTGGAGTGTGGAGTATTGTATTCTCGGGTGTATGGACCCGTTCTTGTTTAGAGGATCCGAGGGTAGGTTGATATATGTAGGTCGGGACCTGCATATGTCGTGTGGTCTGGAATTCCCGGTGGGTTTATAATCGGTTGAATCGTCGTTGCTCCTCGGTTATGGAGACTCACTTCTCTGTTCATCATCGTAGTATTAATAATCGGAACTTGAGTATGGTTTGAGAAAGTGTTGGATATGAAGTTTCATGATCTCAATACGGATCGTGTCACTTTGTATATGATCTTATGAAGTTTTAAATGTTGAAATAAAGAATTTTGTTAAAAGAGCTTTTTACGAAAAAGAACTTTGATTATTGCTAAAGCCATACCTTGAATCCCATGAGCTTTGCATTCACGAGTTTTCTCGGCCGATTTCGGTTAAGTCTTGTTGAGTACTTTCGCATTACTCGGGGTTCTGTTGACCCTTTGTTGCGTGTGAGGCTCATGAGCCGAGATCTCATTTTTGGATCGTCTTTGCATGATTGTTGTTCGATGCGATGGCGATAAGTAATGTGTGGCCCTTGGGCAGGGCAGCTTCTTTTGTGTGTTTTGTAATTTATTATAATGCCACTCCACTACCTTGGTTTGTATTATTAATCGAACTTAGTTTGTAAGGTTTGAAATAAATGTTTTGTAAACTAAGTTATTGTAAGACTTCCGCTGATTTACTCTGGTGTAGATATTTGAATAAATGTTGTAATACTGCAATGACTCGTAATGTGATCCTGCTTTCGGAAATCGTGGATGATTCGGGGTTCTTCGAGGACACTGAAGCAGTCTTCTTAGGTTATCGGTAACATATGCATAGATGTCAAAGGTCGTTGGACAGTGACAGGTGCATGTGGGCCCAATAATTTAGGAGGTTCTGCCACAGAATGGTATCAGAGCGATCGTTACAAGTCTTTGTTGTGTTGTTTTACAAAAACTTCAAAATGATTTGGGACAAATAAGTATAACTTGTTAATTTGGTCCAAATTGCTTCCGACTTATCTTATTTCATTCTCACCCTTCCTTATTTGATTAAAAAGGCTTTGTGTGGTGGAGTAGTAATCTTATTATGCCCTATATAATTAGAACTATTGTTTATGTACTTTATGAGCTTTGGTGTTTAAAGTTTCGTACGGACGATTCATGCATCATGTCATTAATGAAACACTGCATATGCTCTAGTTATAAGTATTCATATGAAGTTGAAATATAATGATGTTTAAAACTTCCTCCTTTCATTTTGAGAATGGCTATTACTTGTTATAGCTATTTTTGTCCCAATGAATTTGGTCATATACCAAGCTTTGCCAGTAAACCACTCCTTGCTTATTTTTGCTCATAAGTTCTACATCATTTGGAACTTTTGATGCACTTTAATTTTCCCCATCTACTCAATGTTGAAACTTGGGACTAATCCTTGAATTCTTCAACCTATGCATGTGTTATGTCTTGGTTTCTCCTAATGCAACACATGTTAGTTCCTTGATCTTGCTAGCTTAACAAGTGTTACTTGTGAGTTACTTTAGTTGTGACCTATGGTGGTGCCATGATCCGTGATTTACGGTGCCGCGTCGAAACTTGGGGTCTCCTGTGGACTGCAGCCATAAGGAAATACTGCTGGGCGCTCGCTGGTATCGAGGTCTACGGTCATGATCCATTATAGCTCTACAATTAATGTGATTCACTCATCTTGGAACTTTCATTTGGAATTCGTGTTCCATCATTCCATTGAAATTACTAAATCCTTTCTCCCTTACAACTGTCTTTTGATCTCGTGTAATCTCAAAACCCACCCTTGTTTTCTGAACAACTTGAAAGTTAATGTGTTTGACACATTTCCTTTTCCACTACTCAACCCAACGCTTTTCGCACTCTTTAAATCTCGGGACGAGATTTCTTTAAGGGGGAAGGATTGTAACATCCCAGATGTTAAAAAGTAATTAAGAAATTAATCATGTCATCATTATGCATAATCATCAAGCATCAAGTTATTAATGCATTTCATGTTTAATTTATAGCATGTAAATGTTGTTTATAAAGTGTTTTATATGTTACATGAAATAATGTCAATAATGGTGATTATATAGCTTTGTGAATTTTTGGTGTAAAATCTCCTAAAACAAGTTTACTTTTTATGTTGTATGTGTTGAGTGGAATGGTTTGAATCAAGTTTGAAATCTTGGATTTTAATTTGAATTTTCGAAAAACCACGATTTCTAGCAATTAATTTTATCCCGGAAAACCCATTTCAAAATCAAAGCACATTTTGGGGTTGGGCCTTAAAGCAAAAGTGTAGAGCTTGTCGAGTTGTACAAAGTTTGTTTTTGGAGTTTTCAAAGTTGTTTAGTAAAATTTGAAGTAATTTGAAAAGGCATAATTCTTTAAATGTCCCCGTTTTGAATTTAAATTTGAATTTCAAAATGTAGAATGAATTTGGATATGGTTTCAAAAGCAAAGTTGTAGAACTTTTGATTTTGAACAACTTTTTATTTTGGAGATTTTTGAGTTGTTATGAAAATTTGAGAGTAATTTGTGAATTTTGGGCGAATGGCATTTCTGTAAATTGTGTGAACAGTGTTCACCGCTCTTGCTACATTGCCGGCGTTTCCTTCTTCGGCGTTCCAGGCGCGGTCGTGGCCGTTTTGGCGTCGCGCTGGCGCGGTGAAGGCCACAGCGCAGCTTCTTTGAGTTTCTGGCCATCCTTTATAGCTCGGGTCGTCGCCGTTCTTCATTTTCCGTTGCTCGCTTTTCTTCCCGTCACCTTGCTCATCTCCGTGAGCCCGTGCCGTCATTGTCGTGCTCGCCATCGCTGATAAGCTAGCTCCAGCTCCGCCTACTCCTTGCGCGTCTAGCTATCCCCTCAATTTAGTCTCGATTTCACCGGAGACGCGGCAGCAGCGTACTTCTTCTTCTTCGCGGTAAACAATTTTTTTGGTGATCCCGCTTTCACCGTGGTCGTGGCCCTCCGGTGAGCCGTTGCTTCGATTAGCGTAGCTCGGCTTCGTCTCGATCTTTGTGATGCTTAATCCGTTGTTGCTTGCTCATTTTGATCACCACGATCGCCGCACACCATCACCGACGATCCTTGCTCCGCCGCCGCTGTTCTTTGTGTCGTCGACCCACGTCTACGCCGCTTCTCCACCTTGCTCGCTGCTCCGTCGTGTTTGTGGTGAGCTGCTGGTGCTTCTGTGCCGTTTATTTGATCGTTGCCGGTCTCCTGCCACCGGCGAAGCGCTGCGTGCCACCGCGTCCGCCATGGTCGGTGTAGTGCTCGGTTGGTCCGTAATTGGTCGCGTTAGTGCCATAGATCGATACGTTGTGACGTAGTGATCATGTTAGTACCTTTGTTGTCTCCTGTGATCTCACCGTCGGCGAAGTTTGCGCCGGTCAGCGCCCGTCGTTGTCGTAGTCAAAGGACGGAGGTTAGGGATGACATGTGGGGTCGGGTTGTCGATGATTGACGTTCAAATGGTTTTTTCTATTTTTCGGAATGAATGAATAGTGTCTGCTTTTTGTTATTTTGTGTAGATTTATTTAGAGCTCCAAAAATTATGAAAATTTTGTGTGACTTCTCTATGATGTATATTATATAACAAAAATTTGAAATCTTGATTTTCAGTATTTTTGGGGTATGATAAAATTGCTCAATTAATTAATAAATGGCTTTCCATGATTTTTCTAGGCTTATTTATGTATCCAAAATTATGAAAATTGTTTTGTCACTTAGTTATCATGTAATGAACATTTACAAAAATTTTGAGCTCAATTGGAACAAGTTGATTTATTTCATAATTTTTAATTAAATAATTAATTCATAAAAGCGAATAGTAACCTTTAATGATTTAGGTTTTGATTGAACTTTTGATTGAGTGATGTCCTTGGGTCATTAGTGGATAATGATCTTTGGCAATTGATGTGTGTATTACGAAATGATTTAGTTAGATTAGCTTGTAACTATACCGCGAAGGAAAGTTGTATTCAAGTTGTTTAATTTTGTATCCATCATCGAGCATCATGTTTTGTATTCCGCATCATGTTAAACATGGCATTGTTACTACGTGTAGTGAACGAAGGTGAACCCGTGGTAGTTAATCAAGTAGTTGAGGAGGTTGAGCCATCTGTGGAGGTTGGTGTTGATATCTGTGGTCCGACTCCTGAATCGGACTTTTCCGTCAACGAAGGCAAGCCCCGGATGCATTTAAACCTACCTTGTGTTTTACAAATTGATTTCGCTTTTGCTTTTCAATACTGCATTAAGTGATTAGAAGTCAAGTGGAAACCTAATTGATGCATTACCAACCTTGTTTTCCTTATCTACCTTGTTAACCGTTTTAATTCGTATATGGCTAGTTATGCTTAGTCATGCTTAGATAATAAAAGTCGGGTGATTACACATCACCGCGAGTTTTATATGGAACTTTAGTTACTTATGTTATCATGAAATATGAGCATGTGAAGTAATAAATCTAGACAAGGCGGACTCGGTGTGTGTGAGCCACAAGACATGGAGGTCTTGTGAGCGGGTTCTTCCGCCTGCGTGTCGATTAAGGTCCGCACTGTTGTTGAACCGCTCGAGGTGAGACTTTGTAGTACTAACCGCATACTCCGGTAAGCCTTAACTTGGCTATTCTATTACGAGAATGGCTACTCACGCGACCGGGAGTGGAGAGATGGCGGGAATAGCGTGTACCCGTGGCAATGGGTTGGAGTGAGATATTGTATTCTCGGGTGGCGCGGACCCGTTCTTGTTTAGAGGATCCGAGGGTAGGTTGATATATGTAGGTCGGGACACCATATATGTCGTGTGGTCTGGAATTCCCAATTTGGGTTTATAATCGGTTCGAATCGTCGTTGCTCCTCGGTTATGGAGACTCACTTCTCTGTTCATCATCGTAGTATTAATAACTGGAACTTGAGTATGGTTTGAGAAAGTGTTGGATATGAAGTTTCATGATCTCAATACGGATCGTGTCAGCTTTGTATATGATCTTATGAAGTTTTAAATGTTGAAATAAAGAATTTTGTTAAAAGAGCTTTTACGCAAAAGAACTTTGATTATTGCTAAAGCCATACCTTGAATCCCATGAGCCTGCATTCCTGAGTTTTCTCAGTTTCGATTTCGGTTAAGTCTTGTTGAGTACTTTCGTACTCAGGGTTCGTTGACCCTTGTTGCAGGTGAGGCTCATGAGCAGATCTGTTTTGGATCGTGCTGCATGACTGTTGTTCAGTGCGATGGCGATAAGTAATGTGTGGCCCTTGGGCAGGGCAGCTTCTTTTATGTGTTTTGTAATTTATTATAATGCCACTCCACTACCTTGGTTTGTATTATTAATCGAACTTAGTTTGTAAGGTTTGAAATAAATGTTTTGTAAACTAAGTTATTGTAAGACTTCCGCTGATTTACTCTGGTGTAGATATTTGAATAAATGTTGTAATACTGCAATGACTCTGTAATGTGATCCTGCTCGGAAATCGTGGATGATTCGGGGTTCTTCGAGGACACCCGACAGTCTTCTTAGGTTATCGGTAACATATGCATAGATGTCAAAGGTCGTTGGACAGTGACAGGTGCATGTGGGCCCAATAATTTAGGAGGTTCTGCCACAGAATGGTATCAGAGCGATCGTTACAAGTCTTTGTTGTGTTGTTTTACAAAAACTTCAAAATGATTTGGGACAAATAAGTATAACTTGTTAATTTGGTCCAAATTGCTTCCGACTTATCTTATTTCATTCTCACCCTTCCTTATTTGATTAAAAAGGCTTTGTGTGGTGGAGTAGTAATCTTATTATGCCCTATATAATTAGAACTATTGTTTATGTACTTTATGAGCTTTGGTGTTTAAAGTTTAAATGCAGACGATTCATGCATCATGTCATTAATGAAACCTTTGCATATGCTCTAGTTATAAGTATTCATATGAAGTTGAAATATAATGATGTTTAAAACTTCCTCCTTTCATTTTGAGAATGGCTATTACTTGTTATAGCTATTTTTGTCCCAATGAATTTGGTCATATACCAAGCTTTGCCAAGATAAACCACTCCTTGCTTATTTTTGCTCATAAGTTCTACATCATTTGGAACTTTTGATGCACTTTAATTTTCCCCATCTACTCAATGTTGAAACTTGGGACTAATCCTTGAATTCTTCAACCTATGCATGTGTTATGTCTTGGTTTCTCCTAATGCAACACATGTTAGTTCCTTGATCTTGCTAGCTTAACAAGTGTTACTTGTGAGTTACTTTAGTTGTGACCTATGGTGGTGCCATGATCCGTGATTTACGGTGCAGCGTCGAAACTTGGGGTCTCCGTGAATTTGCAGCCATAAGGAAATATGCTTGGCGCTCATTTGGTATCGAGGTCTACGGTCATGATCCATTATAGCTCTACAATTAATGTGATTCACTCATCTTGGAACTTTCATTTGGAATTCGTGTTCCATCATTCCATTGAAATTACTAAATCCTTTTCTCCTTACAAGCTGTCTTTTGATCTCGTGTAATCTCAAAACCCACCCTTGTTTTCTCGAACAACTTGAAAGTTAATGTGTTTGACACATTTCCTTTTCCACTACTCAACCCAACGCTTTTCGCACTCTTTAAATCTCGGGACGAGATTTCTTTAAGGGGGAAGGATTGTAACATCCCAGATGTTAAAAAGTAATTAAGAAATTAATCATGTCATCATTATGCATAATCATCAAGCATCAAGTTATTAATGCATTTCATGTTTAATTTATAGCATGTAAATGTTGTTTATAAAGTGTTTTATATGTTACATGAAATAATGTCAATAATGGTGATTATATAGCTTTGTGAATTTTTGGTGTAAAAATCTCCTAAAACAAGTTTACTTTTATGTTGTATGTGTTGAGTGGAATGGTTTGAATCAAGTTTGAAATCTTGGATTTTAATTTGAATTTTCGAAAAACCCTGATTTCTAGCAATTAATTTTATCCCGGAAAACCCATTTCAAAATCAAAGCACATTTTGGGGTTGGGCCTTAAAGCAAAAGTGTAGAGCTTGTCGAGTTGTACAAAGTTTGTTTTTGGAGTTTTCAAAGTTGTTTAGTAAAATTTGAAGTAATTTGAAAAGGCATAATTCTTTAAATGTCCCCGTTTTGAATTTAAATTTGAATTTCAAAATGTAGAATGAATTTGGATATGGTTTCAAAAGCAAAGTTGTAGAACTTTTGATTTTGAACAACTTTTGTTTTTGGAGATTTTTGAGTTGTTATGAAAATTTGAGAGTAATTTGTGAATTTTGGGCGAATGGCATTTCTGTAAATTGTGTGAGCAGTGTTCACCGCTCTTGCTACATTGCTTCTAAGCGTTTCCTTCTTGGCGTTCCAGTGCGCGGTCGTGGCCGTTTTGGCGTCATATTTGGTGTGATGAAGGCCACAATGCAGCTTCTTTTGAGTTTCTGGCCATCCTTTATAGCTCTGGAGTCGTCGCCGTTCTTCATTTTCCGTTGCTCGCTTTTCTTCCCGTCACCTTGCTCATCTCCCATGAGCCAGTGCCGTCATTGTCGTGGTTCGCCATCGCTGATAAGCTAGCTCCAGCTCCGCCTACTCCTTGCGCGTCTAGCTATCCCTCAATTTAGTCTGATTTCACCGGGAGACGCGCGCAACGCACTTCTTCTGGCGGCAAAACAGCTTTTGGTGATCCCGTTTCACCGTGGTCGTGGCCTCCGGTGAGCCGTTGCTTCGATTAGCGTAGCTCGGCTTCGTCTCGATCTTTGTGATGCTTAATCCGTTGTTGCTTGCTCATTTTGATCACCATAGTCGCCGGCACACCATCACCGCGATCCTTGCTCCGCCGCTTGAATTCTTTGTGTGTCGCCGACCCACGTCTCACGCCGCTTCTCACCTTGCTCTCCGCTCCGTCGTGTTTGTGGTGAGCTTTGGTGCTTCTGTGCTGCGTTTATTTGATCGTTGCCGGTCTCCCGCCACCGGCGTAAGCGCTGCCGTGCCACCGCGTCCGCCATGGTCGGTGTAGTGCTCGGTTCGGTCCGTAATTGGTCGCGTTAGTGCCATAGATCGACACGTTGCCAGACGTAGTGATCATGTTAGTACCCTTGCTGTCTCCTGTGATCTCACCGTCGGCGAGTTTGCGCCGGTCAGCGCCGTCGTTGTCGTAGTCAAAGGACGGAGGTTAGGGATGACATGTGGGGTCGGGTTGTCAGTGATTCAGCGTTCAAATGGTTTTTTCTATTTTCTGGAATGAATGAATAGTGTCTGTTTTTGTTATTTTTGTGTAGATTTATTTAGAGCTCCAAAAATTATGAAAATTTTTGTGTGACTTCTCTATGATGTATATTATATAACAAAAATTTGAAATCTTGATTTTCAGTATTTTTGGGGTATGATAAAAATTGCTCAATTAATTAATAAATGGCTTTCCATGATTTTTCTAGGCTTATTTATGTATCCAAAAATTATGAAAATTGTTTTGTCACTTAGTTATCATGTAATGAACATTTACAAAAATTTTGAGCTCAATTGGAACAAGTTGATTTATTTCATAATTTTTAATTAAATAATTAATTCATAAAAGCGAATAGTAACCTTTAATGATTTAGGTTTTGATTGAACTTTTGATTGAGTGATGTCCTTGGGTCATTAGTGGATAATGATCTTTGGCAATTGATGTGTGTATTACGAAATGATTTAGTTAGATTAGCTTGTAACTATACTGCATGAAGGAAAGTTGTATTCAAGTTGTTTAATTTTGTATCCATCATCGAGCATCATGTTTTGTATTCCGCATCATGTTAAACATGGCATTGTTACTACGTGTAGTGAACGAAGGTGAACCCGTGGTAGTTAATCAAGTAGTTGAGGAGGTTGAGCCATCTGTGGAGGTTGGTGTTGATATCGTGGTGGTCCGACTCTGAATCGACTTTTTTCCGTCAACGAAGGCAAGCCCGGATGCATTTAAACCTACCTTGTGTTTTACAAATTGATTTCGCTTTTGCTTTTCAATACTGCATTAAGTGATTAGAAGTCAAGTGGAAACCTAATTGATGCATTACCAACCTTGTTTTCCTTATCTACCTTGTTAACCGTTTTAATTCAGTATATGGCTAGTTATGCTTAGTCATGCTTAGATAATAAAAGTCGGGGATGATTACTGTCACCGCGAGTTTTATATGGAACTTTAGTTACTTATGTTATCATGAAATATGAGCATGTGAAGTAATAAATCTAGACCCGGGCGGACTCGGTGTGTGTGAGCCACAAGACATGGAGGTCTTGTGAGCGGGTTCTTTCCGCCCGTGTCGATTAAAGGTCCGCACTGTTGTTGAACCGCCGAGGTGAGACTTTGTAGTACTAACCGCATACTCCGTAAGCCTTAACTTGGCTATTCTATTACGAGAATGGCTACTCGCAGACTTTGGGAGTGGAGAGATGGCGGGAATAGCGTGTACCCACGTGGCAATGGGCTGGAGTGTGGAGTCTTTGTATTCTCGGGTGGTATGGACCCGTTCTTGTTTAGAGGATCCGAGGGTAGGTTGATATATGTAGGTCGGGGACCTGCATATGTCGTGTGGTCTGGAATTCCCAGCTGGGTTTATAATCGGTTCGAATCGTCGTTGCTCCTCGGTTATGGAGACTCACTTCTCTGTTCATCATCGTAGTATTAATAACTGGAACTTGAGTATGGTTTGAGAAAGTGTTGGATATGAAGTTTCATGATCTCAATACGGATCGTGTCAGCTTTGTATATGATCTTATGAAGTTTTAAATGTTGAAATAAAGAATTTTGTTAAAAGAGCTTTTACGCAAAAGAACTTTGATTATTGCTAAAGCCATACCTTGAATCCCATGAGCCTGCATTCCTGAGTTTTCTCAGTTTCGATTTCGGTTAAGTCTTGTTGAGTACTTTCGTACTCAGGGTTCGTTGACCCTTGTTGCAGGTGAGGCTCATGAGCAGATCTGTTTTGGATCGTGCTGCATGACTGTTGTTCAGTGCGATGGCGATAAGTAATGTGTGGCCCTTGGGCAGGGCAGCTTCTTTTGTGTGTTTTGTAATTTATTATAATGCCACTCCACTACCTTGGTTTGTATTATTAATCGAACTTAGTTTGTAAGGTTTGAAATAAATGTTTTGTAAACTAAGTTATTGTAAGACTTCCGCTGATTTACTCTGGTGTAGATATTTGAATAAATGTTGTAATACTGCAATGACTCTGTAATGTGATCCTGCTCGGAAATCGTGGATGATTCGGGGTTCTTCGAGGACACCCGACAGTCTTCTTAGGTTATCGGTAACATATGCATAGATGTCAAAGGTCGTTGGACAGTGACAGGTGCATGTGGGCCCAATAATTTAGGAGGTTCTGCCACAATAGCAAACACATGTATCACCCCTGTCCCCCCTTCAACTATAAAAGGAGAGACCGGGGCTGTTTCTAGAGACAGGAAGACAGACGAACTCACGCATAGGCTCACGTAGATTCAGACACATGCTCCCCCGCTGCCTAAGAGCAACGTCTTGAGCAGCCCACACCGCTCCACACAGAGACCTGGGACTAGCTCCCTCTCTCGCCCAGCTTGTAACCCCCTTCTACAAGCACTTCGGTGCAAGGAATGCAAGATCGATCTCTCAGACTGGACGTAGGGCACCCATTGCCTGAACCAGTATAAACCTTGTGTCTCTTTGCATCACCATCCAGGATTAGGGGCATGCAGTTCAAATTCACTAGTTGGTTGAGGACCCCCTGGTCCAAAACACCGATAGTTGGCGCGCCAGGTAGGGGTGCTACTACGTGTTAGCTTAATCGTCCCAACAAGTTTCGGATGGCAGACCCCATACACCCACTATGTTTCGGCACGGTGATCTGGTTTGGGAGCCTAGAGTTCATGTCTCTAGGATGTGAATACGACCTAGTACTCCTCCCATCCAGAGCCCCTTTGGCCGACGACGGCATCGCGCACCAGCAGCCTAGGCACAGGCGGCACCCGGGCCACCGCTCTCGTCGCGCTCGCCAGGCACGACGCGAGTGGGACCACCCCGACACCACACAAGCTCAGGGCAACGTACCGTGCTCCACCGGTATCCCATGCCCGGCTGTTGGTACAGAGTCCCTAGTTGGGGTTCTGTCTAGCTTAAGCCTAGGCAGGGGAAAGACACCGGTGACGTGCAGCAATGCCCCATCATCAAGTTTCGCACCGCCACCTCCTGATGAGCCAACTCTGGTGGAGCAGGGCCTGGCGATGGCACTATCCCCGTACCCCTTTGGGTTGAGAAATGTCGCCGCCACCTTCGCTTCCGCTCACACGGAGCCCTAAGGACGCCACCAATGTTTCGCCCTTGACCTCTTCGCCACAACCTCGGCTCACACCCACACTGACTCGTCGGAGGAGGACGAGGCATGGGCCGAAGCAGACTTCTCTAGGCTTTGTGACCCTCAAGCTATATGCCTCTTCTTGGCCGCGAGCGACTACTGCTTCGGCTACTCCGACTCCGATGACGAAGGCACTTACGATCCCACTCAAGAGTGCTTCCACATCAGGCTCGGGATGCCAAGGGCGAGTAATGAGAGTGAAGGGGCAGGCAACCGCTCCCCGCTCCACCAAGCGGCAGGCGATGCCACACCTTCGCTCGTCGAGCCTCGGGCAGCACGGACGAGAACACCGCCCCCGAGGAACTTCGACGCCTAGACCTAGAGTAGCTCCGTGAGCTTCAGGCAAAAGTCGACCAAGACTGACTCCTGCTGCAGCAGCTCCGAGACACTCTCGAGCAGGAGCAGCGAGGTTGCAGTGATGGCGGAGGAGCCCGGCAGAGGGCCCGCGATGTCCACCACCGCATCAACAACGACAAAGGGGGTGAGCAACCCCCAATCTTTAATCGCGCTAGCCAGAATGTCGCAGCAGCAGCGATGCTAGTCCGAGCAATGCCCAAGCCCTCTACCACGGAGGGGCGACAGGTCCACAGCGAGCTCCGGGATCTCCTCGAGACCGCCGTGGTACAACAAGCCAAAAGCTCTGCCTCTAGACGTCGCGGGGGCGCTTCAGAACTACCCGCGGCATCGCCTCGGTAGGATAGAGAGGCCTCAGTTCGTCCCGAGCCCGCTCAGGCGCTGACAGCCAACAGAGCCCCCTCGGTGCACGACCAACTCGGTGGCTGGCGTGAGGCGCAAGGCGACCATGATGTGGTCAGCAGACGATGGCGCCACGACAACGACGGGCCCGCCCGAGTCTACTACCCGCACCGAGGCGGCCGCTATGATAGTGGCGAAGACCGCAGTCCTTCTCCTGGGCCACCTGGCCCTCGAGTCTTTAGCAGGGCCATCCGCGGCGCTCACTTCCCGGCCCGGTTTGGCAACCGACCAACCTCACGAAGTACTGCGACGAGACCAACCCCGAGCTTTGGCTAGCCGATTACCGCCTGGCTTGTCAGCTGGGCGGTGCGGATGATGACCTGCTCATCATCCGCAACCTCCCATTGTTCCTGTCAGACTCGGCGTGAGGCTGGCTCGAGCACCTCCCTCCCTTGCAGATCCACAACTGGCGTGACTTGGTAAAGGTCTTCGTCGGAAATTTCTAGGGCACATACGTGCGCCCTGAGAACTCCTAGGACCTCAAGAGTTGTCGCTAGAAGCCGGACGAGTCTCTCCGAGACTTCCTCCGATGCTTCTCCAAGCAGTGCACCGAGTTGCCCAGCGTTGGCGACTTGGAAGTGGTCCAGGCTTTCCTCTCTGGCACCTCCTGCCAAGACCTGGTCCGAGAGTTAGGCCGAAATGTACCGACCTCAGTGGCCGCGCTCCTCGACATCGCCACCAACTTCGCCTCGGGCGAAGAGGCTGTCGGGGCCATCTTCCCCGACGACAACGCAAAGGGGAAGTGGAGGGACGAGGCCCCCGGGGCCTCGGCCTCCTGTTTTTCCAAGAAAAAGAAAAGGGGTGCCAGGGGAAGCAAGAGGCCCTCGAGGCCAATCTAGTCATAGCCGTAGATCGCAAGAATCCCCGAGGCCCCGCCAGGGGCCCCGGACTATTCGACGATATGCTTAAGAAGCCCTGCCCTTACCACTAGGGCCCGATGAAGCATACCCTCGAAGAATGCACCATGCTCTGATGTTACTATACCAAGCTCGGGCTCGCCAATGACGATGCCAAGAAGAAGGGCGCTGGCAATGAAGACAATGACAAGGACGACGGGTTCCCCGTGGTGCACAATGCCTTCATGATCTTCGGCGGGCCCTCAGCGTGCCTCACGGCGCGTCAATGGAAGAGGGAACGCCGGGAGGTCTTCTCGGTTGAGGTAGCCACTCCCCAGTACCTTAACTAGTCTTGGGAGGTGATCACCTTCGATCGAGAAGACCACCCCAACTATGTCCCAAACCTCGGGCAGTACCCGCTCGTCGTCGACCCAATCATCGGCAACACCTGGCTCTCCAAGGTACTGATGGACGGAGGCAGTGGCCTCAACATCCTCTACGCCAACACCCTGGAGCTCCTAGAGCTTGACTAGTCAAGGCTCCGAGGTGGTGCCGCACCCTTCCATGGCGTCATGCCGGGGAAGCGCACGTGACCCATCGGGCGCTTCAACTTGCCGGTCTGCTTTGGCACTCCATCCAACTACCGCAAGGAGACCCTTACCTTCGAGGTGGTTGGGTTCAAGGGGACTTATCACGCTATCTTGGGGTGCCCGTGCTACGCCAAGTTCATGGCGGTCTTAAACTACACCTACCTCAAGCTCAAGATGCCGGGCCCCAACGACGTCATCACCGTCGAGTCCACGTATGAGCATGCATATGACTATGACATCGAATGCATCGAGTACGGCGAGGCTATCATGGAGGCTGAGGCCCTCATCGTCAACCTCGACCAACTCAGTAGCGAAGTGCCTGACTCCAAGCATCGTGCCGGGACTTTCGAGCCTATAGAGGCCATCAAGCTCGTCCCGATCGACCCCAACTGCTCCAACGGCCGAACGCTGAGGGTCCGCGCCACCCTCAACAGCAAATAGGAAGTCGTGCTCGTGGACTTTCTCCGCATGAATGCCGATATGTTCGCATGGAGTCCCTCGGACATGCTGGGCATACCGAGGGAGGTCGCTGAGCATGCCTTGGACATCCGGGCCGGCTCTAGACCGATGAACAGCGCCTGAGCCGATTTGACGAGGAGAAGCGTAGGGCCATCGGCGAGGAGGTGCAGAAGCTTTTGGCGGCCGGATTCATCAAGGAAGTGTCCCATCTAGAGTGGTTAGCTAATCCTGTATTAGTTAAGAAGAAAAATGGAAAGTGGAGGATGTGTGTGGACTACACCGGTTTAAATAAAGCATGTCCAAAGGTTCCATTTCCATTGCCTCGAATCGACCAAATCATTGACTACACTGCAGGATGCGAGACCCTATCTTTCCTTGATGCGTATTCCGGTTACCATCAAATCAAGATAAAAGAGTCTGACCAGCTCACGACTTCTTTCATCACCCCAATCAGCATGTACTGCTATGTGGCCATGCCATTCGGTCTTAGAAACACAGGGGCCACATACCAGCGATGCATGACCCAGGTCTTCAGCGAGCACATCGGGCAAACTATCAAGGCCTACGTGGATGACATCGTGGTCAAGTCCAGAAAGGCCAGTGATCTTGTCGATGACCTAGAGATCGCCTTCAAATGCCTTAGGGAGAAGGGCATCAAGCTTAATCTCGAGAAGTGTGTCCTCGGGGTCCCCCGAGGCATGCTCTTGGGGTTCATAGTCTCATAACGCGGCATCGAGGCCAACCCGAAGAAGGTCTTGGCCGTGACCAACATGGGGCCAATCCGAGACCTCAAGGGAGTATAGAGAGTTATGGGATGCCTTGCGGCCCTAAGCCGCTTCATCTCGTGCCTTGGTGAAAAAGGTTTACCTCTGTACCATCTCTTGAGAAAATCCGAACGCTTTTCTTGGACCCCTGAGGCCAAAGAAGCCCTCACCAAGCTCAAGGCACTGCTCACCAACCCTCCCGTCCTGGTACTGCCAACCAAGGGCGAGGCCCTCTTACTCTACGTCGCCGCTATGACCCAAGTGGTCAGCGCAGCCGTAGTAGTCGAGAGGCAGGAAGAGGGGCACGCTCTACCCATCCAATGACCTGTTTACTTCATCAGTGAGGTACTCTCCGAAACTAAGACACGCTACCCCCACATCTAGAAGCTGATCTACGCCATAGTTTTGGCTCGGCGCAAGCTGCGTCACTACTTCGAATCCCACCCAGTGACTGTGGTGTCGTCTTTCCCTCTGGGAGAGAAAATCCAGAACCGGGAGGCCTCGGGTAGAATAGCCAAGTGGGCCGGCGAACTCATGGGGGAAGCCCTGTCTTTTGCGCCTCGGAAAGCAATCAAATCTTAGGCCTTGGCCGATTTTGTGGCTAAGTGGACCGACACCCAACTGCCACCTGCTCAAATCTAGGCAGAATGTTGGACCATGTACTTTGATGGGTCCCTGATGAAGACTGGGGCAGACACGGGTCTGCTCTTCATCTCTCCCCTCGGAGTGCATATGCGCTACATGATTCAGCTCCACTTCGCCGCCTCCAACAATGCAGCCGAGTACGAAGCTCTCGTCAATGGCTTGCAGATCGCCATCGAGCTTGGAGTGCGGCGTCTTGACGTATGGGGCGATTCGGAGCTCGTCATCGACCAAGTCATGAAGGAGTCGAACTGCCATGACCCCAAAATGGAGGCGTACTACAAATTGGTGCGTCGCCTAGAAGATAAGTTCGACGGTCTCGAACTCAACCACATTGCGTGAAAATTCAACGAGGCCACGGACAAACTAGCGAAGATGGCGTTGGCCCGGGCCCCGGTCCCCTCGAACATATTCGCCAGAGACCTGCACAAGCCCTCGGGCATCTACACCTCAGCGGCTGAAGAGGGCCCACCGGTCGAGCCCACCACAGGGTCCGAGGCTCCCTCTGCCACCGAGACCCCGGCGGCCGAGCCCGAGGCCATGGAAATCGACACAGGGCCTCCCGAGACCGATCAGGGTACGGACTGACGAGTTCTGCTCCTTGATCGCCTCGTTCGAGGAGTGCTTCCTGTGGACAGGACCGAGGCCTAATGGCTTGCACGACAAGCCAAAACTTACGTCCTCAGCAATGGCGAGTTGTACAGGCAAAGCCCATCTGGTGTCCTCCAACGATGCATCACCACCGAGGAAGGCCAAGCCCTACTTTGGGACTTGCACGCGGGAGCCTACGGGCACCATTGTGGCAGAACCTCCTAAGGAATCGGGCCCACATGCACAATACGGAGATGTTCCGCATGTTCCACTTTGCTCTTAGAATAGATCAGAATGTCGTCAATGAACACCACTACAAACTTATCCAACTCAGGCATGAAAACTGAGTTCATCAGGTACATGAAGTGAGCCGGGGCATTGGTCAACCCAAAAGACATGACTAGATACTCATATAGACCATATCGAGTAGTGAACGCTGTCTTTGGCACATCTTCTCGTCTGATCTTAATCTGGTGATAGCCTGATCTCAAGTCTATCTTCGAGAATACCTTAGCTCCTGCAAGTTGATCAAAAAGCAAATCAATTCGGGGTAAGGGGTATTTGTTCTTGATGGTGACTTCATTTAATGGCCGATAGTCAACACATAACCTTAAGGTTTGATCCTTCTTCTTCACGAAAATAGCGGGGGCATCCCCAAGGTGATGAACTGGGTTGAATGAAACCCTTGTCTAACAACTCTTGTAGTTGCATTTTAATTCTCGCTAGTTCTTTGGGTGGCATCCTATATGCTCTTCTCGGATATTGGTGTTGTTCCCTGGTTTGAGATCAATTCTGAATTCTACGTCTCGGTCCGGTGGCAAACCAGCAGATAATCGGGAAAGACATCCGTAAACTCACATACCACTGAAATTTTCTCGGCTCCTTCAACAATAGTTGCATGTGATCGTTTCCACTTGTACTTTTAGGAAAGGGAAGTTGGATGAGAAGTTGGGTTTTCTTGCCAGTGCATTTACCCTTATGGTTCTATGCAAGACATCTATGATAGCCCCGTGTTGGGTTAACAGTTCATACCAAGGATCACATCTATATCTTGATCCTTTAATATCAAGATATTGGTAGGGAACTCATAACCTCCCAAATCAATAGGTACATTTGAACTACCTCCCTTGTCTGATTCTTCCCCAGGCATTTGTATATGATAGGGCTCTTTTGTTTCCCCAATAGCTATCCCATGCTTCACAACAAATGTACGATTGATGAATGTATGGGATGCACCAGAATCAAATAAGGTAATTGCAGGATGCTTAGCAATGGGAAACATACCCATCATTACTGGTTCTCCTTCTGGAATAGCTTCCACTTGAGTATAGAAGACCCTTCTAGTTTTCTTCTCAGCCTATCCCTTTTGATTGTTCTGAGCATTGCCCTTGTACTGATTCTGAGCTAGAGTAACAGGGGCTTTGGGTGCATCAGGATTGTTCTCCCTAGGATATGGACATTCTTGGGAAAAGTGTCCGAGTCTACCATAATTATAGCATGGATAATTGTGATTCTGGGGAGTAGCATTGCGGTTTGCATTATTTGTATTGTTTTGCTGCTGCGGCGCTTGATGAGTATAAGGCGTATTAGTTGCAGGGCGAATAAAGATTTGCTATCTGTTTTGGCTTTGTTGTGGGCGGAACGGTGCACGGCCATGATTCTGAGGATGGTAGATCACCTTTTGACGCTTTCCACTAGATGATCCAGAAGCAAAGGACCTCTTTTTCTTCGCCTCCTTGTGTCGGCGGTAATTCTCCTCTGAAGCGATAGCAATGTTGACAGTCTCATGATAAGTTGTGTTGCCACAAGTTGCCATCATGGTCTGAAGTTTGGTGTTTAGACCTCTCATGAAATGATTCTTCTTTTTCCTGTCAGTATTCACATACTCTATAGCATACTGCGACAGGTGATTGAAACGCCCGACATAGTGCATCACCGGGTGCTCCCCTTGCTTAAGAGACAAGAACTCTTCCAACTTCATGGTCATCACACCGTCCGGAATATAATGTGCCCTGAAGGCATCCTTGAATTCCCTCCAGTTGATTTGGTGACCAGCGGGCTGTACTGCTACCAAATTTACCCACCAGGCACCAGCAGCTCCTCGGAGTTGCTGTGCTGCAAACCTTGGTTTTTGAACCTCGGTACAGTGAATCAGCTCGAACTTTTGCTCTATTGTCCTAAGCCAATCGTCAGCTTCTAAAGGTTCGTCTGCTTTAGAGAACACAGGTGGACGTGTGTCAGTAAAATCCACATAGGTTGACTCGTCATTTCCATTACGACGACCATGATTAGGGTATGGTGCCTGCTGGTTCCGCGCCAATTCCCTTAACAGCCTAGCATTCTCCGCCGTTGCGTTGACGAGTGTGGCTATGGCATCTGCCATAGTCGAAGGCATTGGTGGAGGATTTGGGCACTCATCATCGTCATGTGAGCCACTAGCACCAGTTCGGGTGATAGGACGAGGCATCTATTAGAGAACATGTTTACTTACATTATTCTTTATTAAAAGCATTTAAAAGGTTTCATGCTACAAAGGGTTACTTATTTAAATTACATGTCTTGTATCCCACAAGACAACCCTGGTTTACTAAGAAAGCAGTAAAGGAACTATTACTACTCCGAGCTCTCATCATCGGCATCCGTGCCCATATCGGATGAAACCTCACTTTCATCCGAGAAGTACACTAACTCCTCAGGATCCTCCTCCTCTTCTTCATTCTCGACTTCTCCCGGAGCTACAATCATTTCTTCATCTCAGAACTTCACCATCCCCATGAGGTGGATGAAGTTGAGCGTCTGATAAGTGGACATTCTCATGAAGAATGGCATTGTCCATCTCCGTGTCTTCTCGTGAGAACTCCAACTCATGGACGCGTTCATTGGCGCATCCTCTCGTGTCCGGGCTTCATTCCTCAACTCGGTATTCTTGGTGACGTCCCCTTTCCATTTCCATGCCTTCTCTTGATCTTTGGCATGAGCTCGACGAAGAGTGTTGAGCTCCTTGGTAATGTTCTCCATGTTGGCGGAATGGCTTGAAGATCCTTCATCTCCTAGGATCCTGGAACTTCCTTCACCAAGCTCACAGTTACGCGGTGCCAACTGGTGACAAGGGACTCTGTGAGATCCAGTGGACTTGCGTGCAGTTATCTTGGTCTTTGCCATAGCCTGTAGAATTTAGGATGGGACTATAAGGATAGCTTGAGGATAATGGAGGTTAGCAAGAATGGGATTGACATTACTTACCCAACCACTTTTAAGGGGAATCATTATGCAAGGTGTTCAAGCATGATGCATGAATCGATCTTACGAATCCGAGTACAAAAGATTTATACAATCAAAAGTACTAGATTTTTAATACATAGGACAAACCTAATCATATTATCCGCCACAAACTTTCAAATAAGATAGGATTGAGGCTAGATTAGAGGAAAGAAGAAAGAAATTTGAACCTTTAAAATATCAAGTTTTACTTTCTTTGATCCAAATCAATTTGAAGGTTTTCCAAAGTAACCTACAATGATCTTAGATAGGACCTGCTCTGATATCAGCTATGGCAGAACCTCCTAAGGAATCGGGCCCACATGCACCCATCGTCATCTTAACAGACCTCGAATAGCGTACACGAGTTCCCAACAACTCAACAGGTCTGTCGGGTGTCCTCGGAAAACCCAAATCATCCACGATTCTCTTTTCAAACAGGATCCCAATCATAGTCATTGCAGATTACAACAGTTTATTCAAATATATACCAGAGTAAATGATAGCGGAAGTCTTAAGATAACATAATTACAAACCAGTTGTTTTCAAACTTACAATACCATAAGTGTTATACAACCATAGTAGCGGGATAATATTACATTAACTTTATTTATCATACAAACTAGTGCCTTGTCCAAAGGCCATTCATCACTCCTCATCGTCATTGACTTCAAACACAGACATGCAGCAGGGACCAAAACAAGCCTGTGCATGCATCTCACCTGCAACAAGGGTTAACAAACCCTGAGTACAAAAGTACTCAACAAGACTGACCCGACCAAAAAGGGCGAAGGTCTTAGGGATGGAGGTGTTGGGTCAAGGTAAGGATGTAGAAAGATTCAAAAATTCTTTGCTAAAAGCTTACTATTCTTGATCCTAGTTTCAAGTTTTACCTCTAAGTATTTTAGTCCAATATCTCCAACTAAGTGTTCATATCCCATGTTCCAATCCTGCTCATTCCATTCTTTTTCTCATGTTTTAGTAATTCACCAGTCCTACATTGCTTCTGTAATGAATCGAGTCTCCATGTCCGTGGAGCACCGGCAATTCAAATTGATTCAAGTCCCAGCTGGGGATTCCTTATCACACGACATATGTAGAACTTAATCTTGCATATATCAACCTCGCTACCGGATCCTCCCGTACTAAGCCGTCTCCACGCCACCTGAGAGCACAACACACCTCAAATCCGGCCACATTCAAGCCACAAGGGTACACGCTACTCCCGCCATCTCACCACTCCCAGTGCGTGGGCATTCGTCTTAGTATCGGATTAGCCGAAGTAGGCTTACCGGAGTATGTGACTAGTACTACAAAGTGTCTCGTTCAGAAGATCCACAATGAGTGACCTTTAAGCGACATAGTCAGCAACATTACCCAACATTCAAGATAAGTCACCCGACTAGTCTCTAGTTCATTCTATCTTCTTTCTTTCTTTGGCCAGTATGCCATCTTTGATTGTATCAAAACTTTTACTTTGAAAGCCTACCACAAAGCATACTAAGCAATTCTACGCCTTTGTAAATGAAATCATCTTCAAGGATGGTAAACAATTAACAAGGTAGGCAATGCAGCAAGTAGGTAACATTTGAATTGAACAACTTAATGCGATAAGTAACATAAGTGATAAACTTTTCAAATTAAACAAGGTAATGGTTTAATGCATAAACCGGGGCTTGCCTTCGATGACGATTTCCGGTTCCGGATTAGTACCACAATTATCAAATCCCGCGACAACCGGGGATTCTTCCAGAACTTGCTCAACTAGAATCGTTTCGTTCTCGGGTTCTACACGAAATGATAACATATGCTTTAACCTGATGATAATGTAAAAATGATGCTTTCACGGTACATGAAATGTAAAAACACCCGCAAATGATTTTATTTCACGGTACAGTTGCAAGCCAACAAAACCAACTTGCAATCCTACCATTAAGAACCATACATGTGACTTGACCAAATGGATCTTGGGACCCTACTAGTCACACTACACGACCCAAATCAAGATCAAACCCTAAACCTACACTTAGGGTTTACCTTTATTTATTTTTGAATTAATTTAGAATTAAGCTCAAAATGAACTTGCTCCAAATGATCTCAAAAATTTACACAAGCATCCTCATGATAAATTAGTGTACCAAAATAAATTTCATAATTTTTGGAGTTATACAGTAGCCTACAAAAATCATGGAAATTGCATTTATTAATTAATTGACTGAATTTTTGAACATTAAAAATTTATCTAAATTTCAAATTTCAAATTTTTAAATCATACTAGAACATGTACAGAAGCTACACAAAAATTTTCAGAATTTTTGGAGCTATGATTATTTTTCTACAAATTTCCAAAGATTCAGTACTATTCACAAATTCAGAAAATAAAAATTTTCACTGTTCTTCTTCCTCACTCGCACTGACAACCTGGGCCCGCTGTCAGCGACACAAAGACAGGGCACGATGGCGCTGTTGCCAGCTCTGGCCAAAGAAAGCGCGTCGGCGGTGCTTCTCCGGTGAGACGGATCTGTACCACCATGCTTTCACACCACGTCGCGAATCTAACCCAATCCTCAGAACGACAGAAGACTCACGGGAGCGAGCTCCACGCCGGCCATGGCGGCTCGGGCACGGCGGCGCACGACGTAACCACGGCGACGATGCAGTAGAGAATAAAGCGAAGTGATAAACACGTTCAGGAGCTCACTATGATCACGATGGTGGACTCGGTGAAGACGGAGATGGTCTGGAGCTTTGGCCGCCACGGGAGGCGAGAGTGGCGAGTCTCGACCGGTCTCGAGGAAGACCGGTTGCGTTGGCGATTCCGCCAACACCAGCGATGAGAGCAAATCGAGGAGGAGCGCAAGACCAAGGCGATCACGTTGACGTAGCTGGGAACGACTGACGCGGCTCGACGATGCCTACGACGAGCGGCGGAGCTACTGTGATGGCGGAAAGCGAGCGAGGGAAGAATGGGAACGGCGGCGCGATCGTAGCTATTTATAGCCGGAAGAAGGCGTCCGCGGCCGCCCAAGACTGCGGGCGGGTTCGCCACGGTGACATCGGCGTGTCACCGTGCTAGCAAGCGGTGAAAAACCGATCGATGGCGGCAGCTCGGTGGCGAGCAGGAGGTGATGACTGTTCTTGTTGATTTTTGAATAAATTACAGAACTGCCACTGAGACTATTTTTCGAATTACTCACAGATTTTCTAAAGAAGTTGAAAATCTCCAAAAATGAAAGTTGTTCAAATTTTCAAACTCTACAACTTTGCTTCTAGAAATATTTTCAAATTCTGCCTCCATTTTGAAATTTGAATTTGGGGTGCATTAGAGCATTTGAATCATTTCAAAATTACTCCAAATTTTATATGTAAACTTGAAAAACTTTGAGTACCAAAGTTGATCCTTATAAAATAAGCTCCAACTTTGCTTTTTCTAAAAACTCCAAATTGCAAATGGATTTTGAATTAGTAAAAAGGGGCAAAAATGACTTATGTAATTTGAATATAAATTCAAATTTGATTTGTCTTCCTTTCACTTAGATTTTGATTTTTGAGCAGTAACATGGCCCATTAGGATTATTTGAGTCAAAGGACATATGACCTCACATGATCACATGAAATTTAACCCTTGTGGTCATGATCTATATTTAGAGTTTTTGAAACACATCACATGAAATAACAACTTATGAAACAAATCTTATTTAGTGAATGCATTCCAAATTTTCTTCTTTATGAATGCTTTGCAATGCATATGATGACATGTCAAATTTTAGTATTAGGTCAAAACACCAAAGGTGTTACAACCATGCTGCGCCTCGGACGCTCGTCGAAAATGCCTTCCGCCAAGGATTCTACTGGCCAACGGCGGTCACTGACGCCACGAAGCTGTTACGCTCCTGCGAGGGATGCCAGTACTATGCACGGCAGACGCACCTCCCGGCCCAAGCCCTCAAAACCATCCCCATCACGTGGCCGTTCACCGTGTGGGGGCTGCACATGGTTGGGCCTCTGCAGAAAGCCCCCGGGGGCTACACCACTTGTTGGTAGCTATTGACAAGTTCACCAAGTGGATCAAGGCTCGTCCAATCACTCAAATCAAATCCGAGCAAGCGGTACTGTTCTTCACTGATATCATCCACAGGTTCGGGGTTCCAAACACCATCATCACCGACAATGGGACACAATTCACCGGCCACAAATTCCTAATGTTCTGCGACGACCACCACATCCATGTGGTCTGGTCGGCCGTAGGACACCCTAGGACAAACGGCCAAGTAGAACGTGCCAACGGCATGATCCTATAGGGCTCAAGGCAAGGATATACAACCGGTTGAAGAAATTCGGCAAGAAATGGTTGGTCGAACTCCCATCGGTCATCTGGAGCCTGAGGAACACCCCGAGTTGAGCCACAGGGTTCACGCTATTCTTCCTGGTCTATGGAGCTGAGGCCATCCTCCCCACTAACTTGGAGTACGGTTCCCCAAGGCTATAGGCCTACAACGAGCAAAGCAACCGCACTACCCGCGAGGACGCCCTCGACCAACTGGAGGAAGCCCAGGACGTTGCGCTGCTACATTCGGCCAAGTACCACCAAGCCCTATTACGCTATCAAGCCCGACGCATTCGAAGCCGAGACCTGAAGGTAGGCGACCTGGTGCTGAGACTGAGGCAGAACAACAAGAGCCGCCACAAGCTGACCCCGCCATGGGAAGGGCCGTACATCGTCGCTCAAGTGCTAAAGCCCAGGACCTACAAGCTAGCCAACGAGAAGGGCGAAATCCTCACCAACGCTTGGAACATAGAACAGCTACGTCGTTTCTACCCTTAAATTCCCAAGCATTATATACATCGTTTCTCGAAATACATTAAAGAAGCGTGCTTTAGTTGTTCTAATTTTTTGAGAAACCCCCCCATCGACGGGGGATCGACGTTGCGATAACACTATAAGGGAGACTCGGCTCTACCTCTGCCGAACCGAGCCTCCCTCAGGGGCTAGAAGGGGGGAACCCCCCTAAGTCCTAGGCAGCATTTTTTAATCATTTTTCGAATAAATTCCTACGCCAAACTCTCTGGCATGTTCTGACAAATCAAGTTGTCGGATACCACAAGAAGGGGTACCCTAAGCAAGATCCAAGAATATTGCTTAAGCCTTGCTAAAACCAAAGCCAAAAGACTACTGCAAGGTCTCAGCAGAATTCTCTGATTCGCCCGAGGCCTCATGCGAAACAGGCCTAAAACATCCCGCCGAGGCCCTCTCGCCGAGACCCTCTCGCCAAAGCCTCGCCCCGAAAGGCCTCGGACGGATCTCCAATTCTCCGATTCGCTCGAGGCCGGGCTCGGCGGACGTACTCGTAACCTCCATCCCGACCGAACTCCTCTGGCAAAACATCATGTCCGGATTAAATGCACCCAACCACTCCCGCAAACGTCTACCAGACGCAGTGCAGTCTTGTGAGTAACAAACCGACAGATGGGGGACCGGGCACAGCAGGGGTTACCTGCCACTATACTCACCACTGTGCTCCCTCCTGACACTTATACTGCCCTGTGCTACCTAACCCCTGCGCCAAGGACAAAGCGGCATGGAAGGTCGAGTCCATGTCCCTGTAGCCTCGAAAACAGCAGGAGAGCCCAGCTGCTCGATCTCTGCCTCGTCCGAGTCCCCCGGTAAGGCCTCGGACGTGCCATTCCTTCTCCGCCTCAGCCGAGGCTGAGCTCGTCCCGCATTCTTGTCGCCTCCGCCTCAATTGCCCCTCTGGTGGGCCGTCCCATCCGTGTAAGTATCCCTAGTTACGCCTACGTCAGCCACGGTTGGCAGGGTATGGCAAAAAGGGCGATGGGACAGCGGTCAAATCACCTTTTTACCATCCCCTATTGATGGTGCAGAGACTATGGCTCCTTGCGGACGCCCATTCCGCACTTTTTCACCAGAATTGGGTACGACACAGACCACCGAGACCCCTGCGTCGTACACAGGTCACCTCCAAGGCCTCGGCAAAGAAGGCCTCGGTACGATCAGCTCCCGCACCCGCTAGGCCTCGGCACTCCACTAGGACAAGAGTCCACCAGGCATGGCATGTCACCTACAGTGGAGGCCATACTGACTAGATGTCAACAAGGACTCTTACGACTTCAACAGCCTCGGGCATGGCCTGCGTGACGCACCGGTGATCAAGTACCAATTGTCATTCCCGACACTGTGTTGCTACAGGAATAGGCCACAGTACTGGATCTTCCTTTCTCGCTAAGGCTCCACGTGTAGCTCTCTCATGTACTCTTGGCTCCCTCCTTGTGGCTATAAAAGGAAGCAGCCAGGGCCGTTTCTAGGGATCAAAACCACGCCAGCCCTCACGCAAAAATGCACCCACTCAATTCACACGCGCTCCCATGCTGCCTGAGAGCAACGACTCAAGCAGCCCGCACCATTCCACGCCGAGACCTGGGACTAGCTCCCTCTCTCACCCAGCTTGTAACCCCCTACTACAAGCACTTCGGTGTAGAGAATACAAGATCGATCTCCTAGACTAGACGTTGGGCGCCGATTGCCTGAACCAGTATAAACCTTGTGTCTCTTTGCATCACCATCCAGGACTAGGGGCACGTAGTTCACATTTACTGGTTGGTTGAGGACCCCCCGGTCCAAAACGCCGACAGTTGGCGCGCCAGGTAGGGGCCTCTGCGTGTTAGCGTGATCGTCCCAACAAGTTCCAAATGGCTGACCCCATACGCCCACTACGTCTCGGCACGGTGGTCTGGTTTGGGAGCCTAGAGTTCATGTCTCTAGGATGTGAGTACGATATGGTACTCCTAACACCAAGAGCCCCACCGGCCGGCGATGACGTTGCGCATCGGTAGCACAGGCGCAGGCGACGCCCGGGCCACCGCTCTCATCACGCTCGCCAGGCACGACGCGAGCGGGACTACTCTGACGCCATGCGAACTCAGGGCTGCGCGCCGCACTCCACCGACATCCCATGCCCGGCTATTGGTACAGAGTCCCTGGCTGGGGACCTGTCTAGCCTAAGCATGGGCAGGGGAAGGACGCCGGTAGCGCGCAGCGATGTCCCGTCATCAAGCTCTACCCCGCCGCTTCCGGGGGGAATCGACTCAGGCGAAGCGGAGCCCAGCGGTGGCACCATCCCCATACCTCTTCGGGCTGAAAAACATCACCGCCGCCCACGCTTTCGCTTACGCCTCCGTGCATGCGGAGCTCTCGGGACACCACCAACAATTCGCCCTCGACTTCTCCACCACAATCTCGACCCACACCCACACTGGCTCCTCGGAGGAGGACGAGGCTTGGGCCGAAGCGGACTTCTCCGGGCTTCGTGACCCCGAGGCTATGCACCGCTTCTTGGCTGCAAGCGACTACTGCTTTGGCCACTCCGACTCCGATGACGAAAGCACTTACGATCCCACTCGAGAGTGTTTCCACTTCGGGCTCGGAATGCCAAGGACAAGTGATGAGGGGGAGAGGGCGGGCAACCGGTCCCCACTCCGCCAAGGGGCAGGTGACGCCACACCCCCACTCGTCAAGTTCCGGGCAGCGCGGAACGTGAACATCGGCCCCGGGGATGCCCGACGCCTAGACCTGGAGCAACTCCGTGAGCTCCAGGCAAAAGTCGACCAAGATCGACTCCTGCTGCAGCAGCTCCGAGACACTCTTGAGCAGGAGCAGCAAGGCCATGGTGATGGCGGAGGGGCCCGGCAGAGGGCCCACGATGTGCACCGCCACATCAACAACGACGAAGCAAGTGAGCAACCCCCAATCTTCAATCGCGCTAGCCAGAACGTCGCGGCAGCGGCGATGCCAGTGCGAGCGATGCCCGAGCCCTCTACCACGGAGGGGCGACGGGTCCGCGGTGAGCTCCGAGACCTTCTCGAGACCGCCGCAGTACAGCAGGCCGAGAGCTCTGCGTCTCGGCGATGTGAGAACATCTCGAAGCGGCCCTCGGTGCACGATCGCCTCAAGGCCCCCTCAGTCCACGATCGCCTCAGCGACCGACGTGAGGCGCAAGAGGACCACGATGTGGTCAGCAGGCCACGGCGCCATGACAACGACGGGCTCGCCCGAGGTTACCACCCACACTGATGTGGCCGCTACGACAGCAGGGAGGACCGCGGTCCTTCTCCTGGGCCGCCTGGCCCTAGAGTCTTCAGCAAGGCCATCCGCGGTGCTCCATTCCCTGCCCGGTTCCGGCAACCGGCCAATCTCGCAAAGTATAGTGGCGAGACCAACCCCGAGTTGTGGCTGGCCGACTACCGCCTGGCTTGTCAGCTAGGAGGTGTGAGCGATGACCTGCTCATCATCCGTAACCTCCCTTTGTTCCTGTAAGACTCAGCGCGAGCCTGGCTCGAACATCTCCCTCCCTCTCAAATTCACAACTGGTGTGACTTGGTCAAGGTCTTCGTCGGGAATTTCCAGGGCACATACGTGCGCCCCGAGAACTCCTGGGACCTCAGGAGTTGTCGCCAGAAGCCGGACAAGCCTCTCCGAGACTTCATCCGGCGCTTTTCCAAGCAGTGCACCGAGTTGCCCAGCGTCGGTGACTCGAAAGTTGTCCAGGCTTTTCTCTCCAGCACCTCCTGCCGAGACCTGGTCCGAGAGTTAGGCCAGAACGTACCAACTTCGGTGGCCACGCTCCTTGACGTCGCCACCAACTTCGCCTCGGGCGAAGAAGCTATCGGGGCCATCTTCCCCGATGGCGAAGCAAAGGGGAAGCGGAGGGACGAGACCTCTGGGGCCTCACCCTCCCATTTCCCCAAGAAAAAGAAAAAGGGGTGCCAAGGGAAGCAAGAGGCCCTCGAGGCCGAGGTTGTCGCAGCCGCGGATCGCAAGAATCCCCGAGGCCCCACCAAAGGCCCCGGACTATTTGACGACATGCTCAAGAAGCCGTGCCCTTACCATCAGGGCCCGGTAAAGCACACCCTCGAAGAGTGCACCATGCTCCGACGCTACTACGCCAAGCTCGGACTTCCCAACGACGACGCCAGGAAGAAGGGCCTACGACAGGGACAACGACAGGGACGAGGGGTTCCCTGAAGTGCACAATGCCTTCATGATCTTTGGCGGGCCTTCAGCATGCCTCATGGCGCGTCAACAAAAGAGGGAACGCCGGGAAGTCTTCTCGGTTGAGGTAGCTACTCCCTAGTACCTTAACTGGTCTCGGGAGGCGATCACCTTCGATCAGGAGGACCACCCCAATTATGTCCCAAACCCTAGGCAATACCCGCTCGTCGTCGACCCGATTATCGGCAACACCCGGCTCACCAAAGTGCTGATGGACGGAGGTAGCGGCCTCAACATCCTCTATGCCAACACCATGGAGATCCTAGAGCTCGACCAGTCGATGCTCCGAGGGGGTGCCGCACCTTACCACGGCATCATGCCAGGGAAGCGCGCACGACCCCCCGGACGCATTGATTTGCCGGTCTGCTTCGGCACTCTGTCCAACTACCGCAAAGAGATCCTCACCTTCGAAGTGGTTGGATTCAAGGGAACCTACCATGCCATTCTGGGGCGCCCTGTCGGTGTTTCGGACCGGGGGTCCTCAACCAACCAGTGAATTTGTTCTACGTGCTCCCGATCCGGATGGTGATGCAAAGAGACACAAGGTTTATACTGGTTCAGGCAATCGAGGCCCTACGTCCAGTCTGAGAGATCGATCTTGTATTCCTTGCACCGAGGTGCTCGTAGTAGGGGGTTACAAGCTAAAGGAGAGGAGCTGGTCCTAGGTCTCGGCGGGGTGTCGTGCGGTCCGCTTGAGACGTTGCTCTTAGGCGGCCGGAGTGTGCATGTGTGTGTATGTGTTCCTAGTTCCCCCCCCCCTCTAAAACAACCCAGGTCCTCTCCTTTTATAGCATGAAGGGAGGACTTGGGCGGTACATGAGCTGACTATATGGCGTCACGTGAACAGAGGCGGCGTGTCCGGGCCCTATAGCCTGTTCCTGTGGCGGCGTGGCCGTCGGAGTGGTCCATCCTTGGAGTACGGGGGCGGCGTGGTCATCCCATCAGGTCCTGTGCGTCGTGGGAGCCCCGGGAATGCCTCGGAGTGGACGCGGCGGTGAACGTGCAAGCCACTGTGGACGGACTGTGCGCGACGCCGAGGCTTGGTCGATGCTGAGGCCGGCATCGCGGTGGGGGGTCTCGGCAGCACGCATACCCAAGATCACCGAGGCCCGGTGCATGCAGATCTTTGAGGCCTTGAGCGGGCGGCCGATCATGGGTACAGCGTTTGGACACAGTGGTCGGTAATCCCCGCCGTACCCTTTCCCAGCTGGTATGGTGCTGATCGTGGACACAGTGGTAGGGCACAGTGGTCGGTAATCCCCGTCGCGTCCTTTCCCAGCCGGTATGGTCTTGATCGTGGACACGATGGTTCTGTCCCCACTGCAGAGGAGGCCGATGCGACCTCGGGTCGCGTCGGCCATCCTGTGGCGTTGAGCCACCGTCCGGCTAAGATTGCAGGAGTGGTTGAAGCATTAATGAGACATGACGAGTCATTGGGAGGGTCGGCCGAGGCGGGAGGCGACGGACCGTGGACGAGCCAGCCTCGAGCGACACGGAGAATGAGGCCTCGCGCGATACGGAGAATGAGGCCTCGCGCGATACGGAGAATGTGCCCCTGCCGAGGCCTTCCCTGGATAGCCTCGGGCGAGACGGGGACGGTCCCCTGCCGAGGCCCGGTGCCCCCTGCCGAGGCCTACCCTTGGGAGCCTCGCGTGAGGCGGAGTTTGTTCCGAGACCTCCTGCTCGAGGCTCGAGGCGAGGTGGAGGAGGGCTCGGTCGTGGCAGGTGAGGGGCCCACGGCTTACCTTCTAGCTTTGTTTTGATGTTTGCTTGGGGTACCCCGTTCTAATGGTACCCGACAGTAGCCCCCGAGCCTCGGGGTGAGTGCGTGCACTCTCCCTGAGGGTTCGTCGAGGCTGGGTTTATGCCTGCTCCGTAGGAATTGGTTTGTTTTTTGAGGTTCCGGTGGGTGCGCGCGAGCGCACCCGCCGGGTGTACCCCCGAGCCCCTGGAGCAGTGAAGTTACTCCTCTAGGGGCTTTCTCTACTTTCGCGTTTGAGTGATCAGTTCTTATTGCATTTGTCGAGCCCATAAGTGCAAGTTCGGGTTGCGGGGGTCTCGACGAGGTTGCGAAAAAAGGCCCTCTAGCCTCCGCATGGAGCGAGAGGTTCGTCAGGGGTCCCCCTGACGTTGGGTATGTCCCTCACGCTTCCTTTCGCTCGGAAGGAGGGGTGGAATGTGCCATGCTACCCTCGATGGGCGCGAGCGTGGACACTTTTGGTGAGCTGTTATCGGGTAGTCCGAGTGGAGGCCCGAGCCCCGTTCGCTAGGGGACGGCTAGCGGTCGAGAGACGCACTCCAAAAGTACCGGAGGATTTCTCTAGTGGGTGCCGAGGCCGTTCGCTGGGCCTCGGTGGCTCGGTGCCTCCCTACGGTGGGATCCCATTCGGATACTTTCTGTCGGTCTCGGACACGACTTAGGACGCCTGAGCGATCGCTCATTCGGCCTAGGCCATCTGCAGCTCGCCCAAGTCGCCCCACGACTCTGTTGCCACTGGGGCAGCTGCCGAAACCTCTTGAGGCCCACCTTGAACCCCTGGACCGTCTTGGGCTCGGTGCCATTTATCGTGTTTTTGTCTTGGTTTTGGGTGCAAGAGGAGCCCCAGAGCCTCCGCTTTGGAGCAAGAGGATGGTCGGGGTCTCGACTTTTTCATTCGCCCTCACATATCCTTTTCGTTCGGACGGAGGGTTCGTTTGCCAAGCCCATT